>AFRA01000409.1:0-28174 GCA_000223055.1 Claviceps fusiformis PRL 1980
TTTACTTCTCTCTCTCTCTCTCTCTCTCTCTCTTCTTTTTTTTTTTTTTTTTTTTTTTAAGTTAATTCTTATTTTTTAAGTTTATTTTTCTTACTTTTTTCTTTCTTTCTTTTCTTTCTTGTCCTTCTCTTCCTTCTATTTTCTCTTCTCTTCTCTTTTTTTTGGGGGGGTAAAAAAACAACAACAACAGTATCACCAAGTCATCTCTTCAACCCCCCCCCCCCCCCAAAAACCCGAGATCGCCCACCCACTCTGCGTCTCTGCCCCTCAGCCAGATGAAGACGTCCTTTCGCAAAAACATTCAACGTCCAAGCTGCAAAATGACCCCTCTGCAAAATCGGCACTTGGCAGTCTTGGGACACCCCCTGTGCTACCCCAAGTCCCAAGTACCCCCGATTCATGCTCAACTGCGGGGTCAACCGCTCGGACACGACTTAGCCTGAGGATACAAGGATGAAATGTTGCGCAAGAGGTTACAAGTCCCTTTTTTTTGGAGGGGGCGCTACCATGTGCCGCATTTTCCTCCTTCTCGCCTTTGCTCTTTCCCTTTTGACAGGTTTCGTGGAAAATAAAGGTTTCGTGGAGGATTGCGTCAAACTGGGTATTCAGGTGGTGGTGATTGACCGTCGGGACAACAAGGAAGTGCTTCCACTTGTGCAATATCCCATCATGGGACGTACCACGGCAAGGCCAAAATGGCGTGAGAATGTCGTACTCCATCACTGCAATACAGGTGTCATTCAATTACTTCATTCGCCTGGCATTGTCGATACTATCAGATCTAGCTAGGACGTTATATAATGTTACAATGGTACATTTTCGAGAGACTGCTCTGAGAAGCAGGCCATATAGCAGCTGCAGAGGCTCCCAAACGGTCAGCTAGGCGAGAAACGGGCATTTCCCTGTCATCAAAACTCCAATCCTAATACGTCCCCGTTTCAAGTGAATACACGGGTGTAATATAAAAACAAGCAAAAGCCTCATCATGTTTTGTTTTTCATTTCATTTCGTGGCCATCGAGACCGTGGTGTGCAAAGGTGGAAAACCCCGTTTCAAGTCAAGAGTGTTTGGTTCTATGAGACATAGTATGATGAAAAAGTCGTAACCGACAGCTCATCTATGAGGCCGAGCGGCCACTCTCAGACGAGTCAGTCTTGGAAAGTTGATCGTCATCGTCAATGGGACCGTGGATAGATTCCTCAAAGACGGGTTCGGTTTCAACCACCTCAAATTTGGTCTTAAAGTCGTGAATATGATGAGAAGCAGTGCTGCTGTTGGAACGACGACGAGCATTACTGAATTTGAAGTCATGGTCCATAACATCGTCTGCAATGGAACCCCTATCCAGTGACGTTAGCCATGGATATGTCCCGAGTCCGAGGATGCGCAACATGACATACCAGTTTCCTCTTCCGTTGCCGTCCTTTTTGACCTTTTTGGGGTCGGCATCGGCAAAACCACTTTTGGCAAAGTAGCGAGGCAGATACTCATTGGGAGCGGCCGTGCCTTGAGCAATGCCCCTGTGGTCACGGTTGTTGGCCTTGTGAGAGCGGGTCACTGAACAACATGATGATTAGTTAGGAACTATTTTGGTCGACTTGGAGACATTTCAAGAATGGCTACTGCTCATAGTTCAAGACAATAAAAGAGAAGGCCCAACGACCGAGTCAAATGATCCAGGGCAACGCTGAGGGAACTATGGGCAAAAACGTACTCTTGATAAGGGATCGGGGTGTGAAATGACTTGACGAAAGATTTTTGAGAGTAAATCCAAAGCAGTAATTGTCTGCTTGTGTCAAAAAAGTATGATGTCTGCGAACCGTTTCTTATGGTACCTGGTATAGTAGGTAGACGAGACGGAAAGACAAGTGAATTGGCGATGCCAAGGATGATTTATAGAGGTCAAGAGTGGTGGGGATGTATGGAGATAGATGTGATGAGAGAAAGGAGATCTTGTGATGATGAACAGTGGAGATTGTATGGTGAATTGGGACAGTAGAAGATTGATGGAACAAGAAGCTTTCTGGATGAGAGGAGAGGAGAAGAGCTGTACTATTATATCACAACAGTCACGCGAACGAAGTGGGGACCAACCAGTCAAGAACCTGGGGGAAGTGGGGCAGGGGTGGGGCCCGGGGGTGTGTGTGTCACGCTTGCGATGATGGCATAGGGGTGGGACGTGGGAGTTTGTTGCTCTTGAATTCAGAGAGCCTCAGGCAGATAGATATGACGAGTGGCAGCATCTCGTCTCAGGCACCTGGATTCCGATGTGGGATGGTGCATGGTGTGATGAAAGAGACAAGGGCCATGTATGGGATGTTCTGCAGTGCAGAGCTCTGTTTTGAGCTTCATCCTACTTGATGAGATAGCTGTCTGAGACCTCCGAATGCTCCAGGTGAACAAAGTCAGATCAGGCAGGGCTCATGGACGTGGGATGATGTTGGGTGATGTTGAGCTGGTGCGTGTTTGTTTGCCGGGTTGCGCGTCATGTCATCAAGTGACTCAATTGTGCGCACTGCGCAGCTGGAGTGCAGGTGTGCAGGTGTGCAGGTGTGCAGGTGGGGAAAGAGGCAAGCCGGCCCTGATGGTGCGATAACCGGTTGCTCCTGCCGCGCCCCCAGTCAGTCAGTCTCACTCACGAGGGGTGTGCAATAACAAATGTTTCTTGCGAGCCGCCAGCCTCTTTTGCTCTGCCCTACCCATTCGTCCTGTCATGGTAGCTAGGATGGTAGCGAACACCGTCCTGGCCTAGAACAAAGCTGCTTCTGTCCTCATCGTGGCGGTCCCACTTCAGGGTGAACTCAAGGTGAATTCTATCAGAACTCGGCGTGCTCGGCAGCCAGTCTGCAACCAGAAGCAGCGAAAGCGGAATGTGCATCATGCGGTTCCTAGATCCCTAGCGATCGCGTGACCAGGATGGATCATGGCAGCAATTCATAATCCACTTCAGCTCCCTTCCGGTCCCCGGATCCAGACTCCACAGACAGCTTGAGCTCGAGCTCGAGCTCGACCTCGAACTTGACGTGCTTGGCCTCCCAGCCGGAATCGGAACGGGCTCGTTGAAGCTGCAATGCTTGTGACGCATCGTTGCAACAACCTGGACAGAGTGGCACCGAGTTGCCTGGCGGCTTCATGGTTCCGAAATGAATTGTGCTCACTGCTCACTGCTCAGGGAGTCGCCCGCGAAAAGCCCCACCAGATGGATTAAGCTTGTCCTGGATAGAAGGAATGTTCATTCTCTTTGACAGGATGCTCCAACCCGCCGACCAGGGGAGGGAGGCTAGGCGTCAGAATGTAGGATGAAGTCGGAAGAGAGAGGTCGAGCACGACATTGATCCAAGTCAGGCACCATTATAAGCAAGTTTCGAAAGTCATGCATCGGGGCTTTCCGTTTCTCCTGATGAACAATGGCGAGGAGGAATAATCAATGACATTTCTCCAAGACCTGACATGTACTTTACCGACGTACTGGGTGGTGACCCTTCAACCATGGACCAAATAGCTCGTCAACCGAACATCAGAGACATGGCATACCAGTGTACGATGCAGTCGACCCTGAATCTAGGCCGTGGGCTCACATGGTGTGTACAAGTGGCCTTAAGAAATCCCACCAATCAAGTCCTGACATATGAGACGCCCAAGGACCCCCTAGCCGCCCAAGGGTACATTCTTTCCAGCGGACCAGGACATGGAAATCGAACGCTGAAGGGTCATGTGGTTAAATAGGAAGTTCGCAACAGCATCGCTTTTGGCTTTATCTAAGTCTGAGATCAAAAGGCCTATTGCGGCGCAGGACCCAAACTAGGCATGGCGCGGCACAGCCAAGCCAGACGACTGAATTGAGTCGCCAAGGTGAATTGTGAAAAAGAGACAAAGCAGAAAATAAAATATATATATCTTACATTGTTGAGTCACCTGGCCCGTCGTTTGGACGAACAGGCCGTCTGTCTTGTCAGCTGCAGTGATCCAGGCGATTGTATTCTCCTTGCTGGGGTATTCTTGGCATTCACATTGACCAGAAAGACTACATACATACCTATGTTGCAGGACTGTCGGCGCGACTTGCAATAAGTCTGGAGCCGTGCTGTCAATGGCGGGCACGTCTTGAATTGCATCTACCGGCAGATCCGACAGGTACTGAGCCTCGTGCTGATATGAGTTGAATGAAGGGTCTGAGTTTTATGGTTAGTTTCGTGGCAGGGCAAGATTTGACGGTCAAGCATGTCGTCTCAAGTATGTCAAGTCTCACGCATATCAAACGGCAAACCAGAAGAGTGAAGCAGCTCAGCTCAATTGCAACGCACGTGGTGGACATCAGCCCCGAAACGCTGCAAATGTCCATCCCGATACATGCTCTGCCTCTTACCACCCATGCTCACGATGCACGGTGATGTAAGATATTGGGGCAACGGCGGCGGATTGAGATTAGCGCAGGACGCCCTTATACATGCGTATGTGCCTCGTGTAACGTGCGTGCTCGTTCATACATGGTCATCATGTCAAGAAGGCACCGACGCTTTATTCGTAGAAAAAAGAAAGAAAAATACACAAAAAAGACATTGTTCTGGTTTCTTTTTGATGCGGCGAGGAAAGGACAAGAGACATAGAAAGCAGAAGGACGAAAAAAGAAAATAAAAAAAAAAGTACACGGCAAACAAGATGAAACAACTTCTTGGTCATATCAGTTCCCCTAATCCCATGCAACACGCAAGAAACCCATCCATCACCCCCGCTCATCAACCAACAGCAGCGGCAGGCTTCGTCGTCCTTGTCTGACGCAAATCCATCTATTACAGAGTCCGCAGAATTATCAATATGCGGAGGCGCCATGTCTTAGCGCTACCTGGCTCCCATTTTGGAAAATTCATTCTGATACCGCAGCTTGAAACCATTGCACAAGGCACACATATCGGGGTATTGGTATCCCTTCAGCTCGTACCCTTGTGGGATGGACCGGATGGGCAGTCCAATGACCTTGGCGGAGCGACTGGCTTTGAAACAAAGCCAAAAGTACCCGGGGTGTTTTGGGTCGATGCAGAAGGCATATGCTGATCGATTGGGGTTGGCGTCGATGTATGTGGTGAGCCATTTTTCTAGAAAGGGATTTCGTTAATCCATGGCGTTTTTTTTTGTCTTTTTTTTTTTTACCGCAACGATATGCGAAGCAAAAGACGAGAAAAGGGGCAAAAAAGAGAGAAAAAGAGAGACTGAGACAGATACACACACAGAGAGAGAAGGACATACCAGTTTCTGAACGGGACCTGCTTTGATACTTGTCGTGCCGCATGAGTTCCTCCACCTTTCGCGCCATGGCCTTGACGTGATCAACAATCAATTCGTCAAGATCACTGTACGTGTACTTTCCCCCAATACGAAGCAGCTTGCCCACCGAAAACTCGGTCTCCTTTTGCATCTCGAGCACATCAATGTGCTGGTAGACATTGTCGGCGACTTTCCAAGTAATGGCCAAATGGTCGTTGCCCTTGGACGAGGGGCGAATAATCACCTCACCGGGAGGCTGCGAGCCCAGGTATTCCTCTGCCTGGATCGAGTTGAAGGGCTTGAAATTGGGATGCTTGACGACACGCTGGGTTCGTCCCGTGGTTTGATCCTTCTCGCGAAGCTCATCCTTATCGGCGGCCTCCAGCGCATAGTCCCATCCGTCACGTCCGTAGTTGATGGGCCTCTTGTACGGTATGCGGAGAGCATCTTCTCGCATCGAGAGCTTGGCCAGAAAATCCTTGTAGTTGAGTTCCAAAATTTTGCCTTGGGTAGTCTGCCCCGTGCTCAGGACATCCTTGACCGAGGATCGAGTATTGACTTCGTGTGCCTCGACTCTGCCCTCGATGCCACAATCAAGCTTGACAATGGCAAAATCATCGCGAACCATGCGTACGTTGACGGGCACAATCATGCCCTCACATAGCGATGACTTGGTCTCGCCCGTGAACATGGTAAAGACCTCGGACTGATTGGGAGGAGAAAAGCTTCGGCGCAGCTCTTCGTAAGGCGCTTGCAGTTCAGCACTGATGGCCTCAAGAGTAGCTCTCTTGCGTTGACTAAAGTTGGTCAACAACTGATCGGCATACTCGTCGAGAACGAGCTCGTTGACACGCTCTTGCTCGTCCTGCTTAAAAAGTTTCCGAACAATTGCCCCCGGGCCGTTTTCGTCCGTCTCAGCTTTGACATCTTCCTCGTCCAGTTCCAGCGCATCAGCGGCCATTTTCCGACCGAGTTCGTAATCTTCAGGATGGACACGCGTGTTGTCGAGGGGGTCGGAGGAAGGATTGGTGGCATCATAGTCGATGTACAGGAAACTGGCGCAGTTGTTCCAAACTCGTGGTCCGACAACAGGCAGTTTGCCACTGTCAGGGTCACCGACCAGCTCGTCTCTGGTGTTGACGGACCCGCCGTTGGCATTGATGGCCTTGATGACGCTGGTCGCCTTTCGTGGACCCAGCCCGGCAATGTAGGGCAGTAGATTGGCCGTGTAGGGGTCGGCCATGGCATCGTTGATGTTCAGGCCCACCATGTTCACCGTGTCGACCATGGCAGACTCCAGGTACTTCATGAGCTTGTCTTGGGGGAGTAGATGCTGGCAGGGATGAAAGGAAAGTGACGAAACATCTTTGCCCAGAGCGGCGTATTCCTTCATGGGGTTCTGCATGTAGCGAGCCAAGCCAATACAATATCGAGTCACCGGGTTGAGCGACGGATGCTCGGCCACTGCGCGCGGGCTGTCTTTGTACAGTCGAGCCACCTCGTCGTCGACAATGACAACCTCGAGAGGCTCCGTTCTGTAGTCGTTGGTTTCGGGATCATCGAATTCGGCACCTCGGAGATCCTTGTCGCTCACGAGTGCTTCCAGGTCCCGCACCAGCTTATTTGTGTCGGCACTCCAACCGCTGACGGCAAGGACATCAGGCCGGCGCCGCCGCACAAGCTCTGCAAACTCCTCTCGCTGTGCCTCGTCTCGCGCCAGGTTGCCGAATTTGCCCTGCTCGAGAACTCGTCCATCCTCCTCAACCCACGTCCAGCATGTGGGCTCTCGAGCCGGATCGCCCATGCCGTTGGACAAAGCAAGCACCCGAGGTGTGGTGCCAAGAATCATGCCTTTGGGTTTGTACGGAGCCTGATCTAGTTTTCGGTAGAATTCCTGTCGACACATCTTCAAGACCTCATCCTGACAAAAGGTTCGTATTACCTCCTTGACGTTCTTGACAATGACCTTCTCCAGTTTTGGATACGCCAGGTCCAGAACCTTTTTGCGTTCTTCCCGCCACTGCTCCGCACGGTCGCTGAAATTCTCCGACTCAAACTCTTGATATAGTTGTCGCCGAAAATCATATCGGGGAGGCATGACGAGCTTAATCTCCACGAGGCCCTCTTCCTCCGCTCGCATCATCTTGAGGAAAAGCTCGGGCTGATGAACCAAATCGGCAATGGCCTGGTTTTGTAGATACTTGATCTCATAGTAAGGGTGAGAGTCGTCGATTTTCCGCAAGCCCTTGTCCGTTCGCCGACAGCTGATCTCGGCAGCTTGATAGTACGAGCTTCGGAAATACTTGCGCATACGAGGACTTACAAACAGTTCCTCCGAATACATTTGACGTGCTGCCGAGATGACTTGGTCACCAGTGGTAAAGTGGTCATCGATCAAGCTGTCCGCCAAATCCATCGGGTATTGCGAGTCATCTTCGGGCGTGATTTTCTTGCCTTGTCGCAGGGCATTTTTCGCCAGCTGGTCGGCGGAAAGACCGTACGCCTTGACAAAGTAGAACGCCTTGCCGTTTCGCACCCGATCGAGGAGAGACGATTTGGAACCCGGTCTCTTGGCGTGTGAGGCATTGCCAGATATGGCAGCCACATCCTTCAGCTTGCTCCCGTATTGGAACTGCACACAATCTTGCAAGTCTTGCAACTCCTCCATTGTCGTAGCTTCCGGGATCATTTCCTCTATCGTCGAATCTTCGACACCGACCGCCTTCAAGTTTTCAAACGTCTTCTCAAGCGAGTTTCGTTTCTCTACAAAGGACCTGAATTTGATATCCAGTTCGAGAATTCTCCACAGATCGTCCTGATTAAGGAGCTTATCTGATTGAATCGTGTAGTCGGGACCATCAGCATCGTCGCGGGTCGATTTTCGAATCTTTTTGGAATGGAGCAAATAGTCTTTGCGGTGCTGGAAGACGTATGGCACCTCGACTTCATCGACAATAAAGAATTCCAGGACCTTGCTGACAGCCTTGCCAAAGGGAGATTGTAGCTCCTGCGGCAGTCCCTTCTTCGGCCAGAGCTGGTTGGTGATCCACTTCGCTTCTTCTTTGAACTGCTCAGCGGTAAGCTGCAGATTCTTGAAAGGCTTGCGTTCCAATTGAAATCTTTCGGGCTCGTCCGTGAAACGGATTTCATTATCCTCGTCCGTGAGGAGCTTCTCCTTGAGCTGCGAGGGTTCAAAGACATCCTTGAGCTCAATGCCTTGTTCCTCACGCTCGCGGTCCTCTTCGTCATCTTCCATTTGTAGAGCCCAGTCATAATCCTCGCCATTTCCGAAGATGGCCTCCATGTCATCCAAAGCATCCTTGTCGAGCCCAGTTGTGTCCACCACGGCACCGACGCCTCTGTCTCTCGGTCGAGCGACTTCTTCATCTTCCAACCGCCGTGTGCGCTCTTCGTCATCCTCTTCGGGAAAGTCTTCTTCGATAAAATCATCAAACTCATCAGCCTGGGCCCGAAGGTTTGGCCTTCCGTATGGCCGATGATCGACAGCATCTTCGTCTTCATCGGAAAAGATTTCGTCAAGCCCTCGGCGTTCGGTGCGCGTGTTTTCTTCACCGCGGTGACCGCGTTTGAGCCGTTTAAATTTCGACTGGTGGCAGATGTTCATCAGTACCTACAGGGTACGCGTTTTTTTTTTATCATCGCATCAAGTCCCTCTCACCTGGCTCTCTGGTTTCGGTCGCTCTCCAAACTGTTCACCAATCAATTCCAGATCGTCCTCGTCTAGACGTTCCTCATGCTCTCGATCTCGATGCTCTCGCTTTCTCTTGATGGGGCTGGGGCGAGGTTCTGCATCCGAGCCTTCGTCTTCGTCCTCGTCTTCTTCCTCATCTTCGTCCTCATCGACAATAAAACCTTCACGAATCTGATTGCGAAAAGATCCTAAATTAGCGCCAAGAGAAGAAAGAAAGAAAAGCAGGTGCTGGCCAAAAGGACTTACTTTGCGAGCCTCTTCCTCGTCATCATCGTCTTCTTCTTCCTCACTGGAGTCATCAACTGCCACGCCATTGCGTCTGGAACGAGACTCTCCAGTTTCCTCATCGAACGACTCATCGTCCTCTTCATCGTCCAACTCAGCCTCCCCCGATATTAAGTCGCGCATGCTGTTGCTCATGGTGACTGCTTGTTCTCGTGTCTCGAAGAAGCAGATTCAATAAAACCGAATGCAATGCTGCTCCCGAGACCAACAATGCCACCTAGATCTGCCTCGGAGATGCGGTGGATTAAAACGAGAAATTGAATGGACTGATGGCCAGCCTCCGCGATATTCGTCGTCTAAGCGGGAAAGATTGTTGCCATTGCAACGTGATGGTCCTTTTTTTTTTCTCCCAAAAAGTCGCATCCACAGCACAGCTTGTATTGTCGTTTGCGCGTGGGTAGGGGTGTGAGGAATTACCTTTGTCTTCTGGTGGACCACAATCTTACGTAATCACGGTTGCGTCGAGTCGCGCCTCTCGACAAAACAACAACCACGGTAGATTCGCTTCGCGCAAGTGTGCCTCTTTTCAATTGCTTGAAATGCTCAGGCTCGTTGAAATCAGATGTCAAAATTTTCGACCAGAATGATGGTGAGATTCAAGACCCCAGCGCGCACGACGGTTCATAAGAGCCTTCTGTAGGTTGACGGTTGGATAGAGACGGATGCTCCTGTGAATCATGATCTGATTCATAAATGTAAATCTTCTTGTCAAGTCTGTTTGGCATTATGGCACATCCAAAGCACTTTTTCTTTAAGCATTGAGTCGGACAAGAAACCAGCAGAGCATGGATACTGTAGTCCCGAAGACCAGCACAGACTACTACATCAACGGCTTTCCTGATTTTATGTCTTTATTTCACGTCAACAATAAGCCCTGCATGCTCTTCGAGAGGAATAACTAGCTTTCCGCATAGTTTTGGACATGAGATTTCAACTCGCATTTTGCAGAATTGCCCGAGACGGGAATGCTTGAAGATATCTGAGAGCAAAGCACACCATCATACGTATGTTTTGGGCAAGTGCATTCATTACCAAGCACCGCGAGCAAAGTGTCTCAAGAAGAAACGAATGAGAGCAACCGCGGCTGCTCCTGACTCGCCTCACCTCTCTGATTTTATTGCCTTGTTTTCCCTTTCAATGCCCATCTCGTCGAAATAACAAGCACAGTGGTACAGGTAGCAATTCTCAGCCCACGCACATACATATGTACATACATATGTTGGGATTATTCAACTATTCATAGATGATCTTTCCTGAACTGCTTGATTGTTCCCAGATATTCCTTATCTCTTATCCGCCTCCAACACGGCCTTCATATTCTCGGCTGCATCAGCCGCGTCTTTTCTCGTCGACCGCTGTAGGACAGTAACCTTGCTGATCCATTCGAAGCGCTCCATCCAGTAAGCAAAGCGTTCCTTTGACCAGCCCTTTGGTCCCTTCCACGTGGTCCAGTCCCAATCCTCGTCATCAGCCTGGGACATCTTGCCCTCCATCTCATAGATGCCACGGGCGTCAATCTTCATCCATGCAGCGGCAGCGGGTGCCCAGTAGTCCAGGACCCTAACGTCACGGCATTCGAGCTCGTAGGCACACTCCTCGGCGACGACCTCGTCATCCGGGTCTTCATCCAGCTGATCATCAATGTCCGGGTGGTGAAACTGCTCCCAGGGTGCTCGCTCCAGCGCCTCTTTGAGTACCCACGCCGCGCGCGAACGCTCATCGATCTCCGGGACGCGGCGCAATGAAAGCTTTGCGCAGAAAGCATTCATGTTGATCCAGGCTTGACGCTTGGCCTCTCGGTCTGGATCACTTGACCTTGGAACTTTGACTGAATGTGAAAATGATGATTAGAGCGTTGCATCATGCATGTACTGGTGAGGGAGACGGGGAACATGAAACAAAGAGCGTAGAGTAGATCACCCGGGAGCAGGGCGGGGGAGAAGTAACTCACAGTCAAAGGCAAACTCAGTCCAGTATTGTTGATAATCGGTCATGCAGGCAAAATGATCGTCTGGATCAGAGACCTCCTGAATCTCAACAAAAAGGTCCACGAGCTTGTCGTGGAAGTCGGGCAACTGCTCTATGGCGTCTGCGAGCGAGCTCCAGAGCCTGCCATGGTCAAAGGTGCCCAAGAGGTCAGGGTTCTTCTTGGCTGCTTCGTGGAGGCTGATGACAGGACGTGTAAGGTCATGAGCGATCTGGGAGACCGGCACGTTGGGATTTGTAAAGAAGGTCGTGAGCGCTTCCAGCTGCTCAGGAATCAGGGGAGACTCCTTGTTCTTCTCGGCGGCGATGAACTCCTGGGCCGTGATGCTCGTCATGATGGGCTCAGAAGACAAAGCGGAACGTGCAAGAAGGGCTGTAGCAATAACAAGATTTGTAGAATGCACGGGTTTGATCAAACAAGAATTGCAGAACAAGTCTGTTTTCGTGTTTGGGAAAATAAAGAGGAAAAGAGGAAAAGGAGGAAAAGGAGGAAAAGAGGAAAAGAGGAGGAGGCAGGGATTGCCTCGGAACAAATGACAATAGGAGGCTTCCCCTCTTCTGAGGCAAATTCATTGCGTGATCATTGATGGTCCGTCCGTCCTCGATTTCCACCGAACTCGTCATCTGACGAGACGGACCTTCAGCCCTCAGCTCGGCACACAGTGACAGCTGCACAGCCCACCCACACACCTGCAGGCGACCCAACGTTGAACTCTACCAAATTCCGACTTTTTCAACCTTGTCAGGGTTCATGTACTCCCTCTTCTGTTCATCGCGACGCAGTCAGAATCCCAAAAGGAATCCCAGAAGTCATCAAGCAAGCCTAGATGCGTCCTCCACTGACCTGTGTCACTCTGCAGGCATCGACATTGGTCAGCTTCGACCGGCAAGCTGTTGTTCTGGCTGCAGATGCAACTCGCATGTGGAATTATGATGTTACACAAACTTCAATAGTCCATATTTTCATGTATGTATGTTCCATTTCCATCTCCATCTCCATGCTCACTCATCACGATGTAGACAAGAGCACTCAGCACTCCCTCCCCTCCCAGCACCCGCGCCTGCAGGCCGGCGTTTCAAAGCTGATGCGTGAAATATGACATCTCATGCGTCTCGGCAACCACAGGAGAGCGAGGCCATCCCCATGTTACTTCGTGCATATGAGGCGTCCGTGATGGTCCCCGCGATCACATTGGTGACTAACGTTCCGAGTCTTGAACACGCATCTGGCGCCAGACATTGTCACTAGATATCCAATCACTCACTATGACATAGGGTCCATCTTCGCAGCCTCACGAGAGCAGCAGAGACGAGGCTTTCAAAGTGCATGAAGCCTTGAACAAAGTCCTGGAGAGTTGCATTTCAGCCTCCAGTATTGCATGATTCCATTACCAACCAGCACCCTCACGTAAGCTGATGGCTGTCGCGAGAAGAGACAAGGACATGTTGAATTCCATCTCAGGGGTGGGAAAAAGCAAAAACGAAAAAAAAAAAGAGAAAGAGAAAGAGAGATAAAAAAAAAGACAGTTTTCTATGCGGAGCAGTAGGTATATTCCCAAGAAACGTCCCGGAACTTCCAAAGGGGTTCTTTGTGCTGTGAAAGGTATAAAGAGCCAGATATATCTTTCTTGTTTTCATCCCTATGCCTCCATACGATCCAAGCCTTTCTCTTTTATGCATCGAAGCCCCTCAAGAAATCTTTCAAGAATTCTTTCGAAGCTCTCTAGCTGTATTATCACTAGACCTCGTCCAATATGAGACTTGCCAACCTCTTCACCTCCCTGCTGCTGGGCTTCAGCGTCACGGGCATTTCCCTTGCTGAACCGCTTGACGGGCCTGGTGAGCTCCAGGATCGCTCCGCTATCCTCGATGCCAGAGGACTCAATCTCAAAATTGCCACGGAGCCCAACAAGGACGCCACATGTCCTCAGAGAGCCAGAGCAGGCAACTTTGGACCGTATGCCCAGCACAAGTACACCAAGAATCAGATCAAGGTTGCTTTCGTGGCCGGGGCCAAGCTTGCTGCTGATGGCAAACAGGTTGGCGATCGTAAGTGATGTTCTTGTCCACACCTCTTTTCTCGGCTCATGGAGACTCAAAGAATATCTTGTTTTGAAACCTGGGAAAAGAAAACAGGGAAAAAAAAAGAAAAGAAAAGAAAACCCTTTGGGTCATTTCGTTGTTTCTGACCACATTCTCATGTCTGGTAATCGTAGGAAAATACCCCCATGAGTTTGGCAACGCCGAACGACTCCCCTTCCCCTGCGGCAAGAACAAGATGGAATTCCCTATTCAAACCGACAACCAGGTCTACAGGGGCGGAAACTCGGGCAACATCCCCGACCGTGTGGTCTTTGAGTGGCGCAAGACGAAGAAGGACTTTATAGTTAGGTACTGCGGCGTGATGCGGCACGGGACTGGCAGAGATTTCCTCAGGTGCAACTAAGGACTGCCTCGCAGGGAACCATGACAGGTAGCTTAAGTGGAGGGCCCTCACTTTCTCCAGACTTGTCATCTATACTTTTCACATGCACGAGGTAGTTTTCGATTCAGGCACCCCATTCAGGATTGATTGGTTGCAGTGTGCGCGTGTTGTAATCACTGCAGATAGGTTCCAAACAACGCAAGCAATCTCTGAATGGACATCCTTGACTATAAGCTGAAGAACCAGTTTGTGCAAAACACAGTTGGAATATATAGGCACGCGAAGCATAAATCCAAGATTCAGTAGCAGACAGTCAACACGTACTGCTGCTTTCCGTCTTTCCAAGACAGCCAGTCCGATGAAATCATTAGCGGTCATTCGACCGTCAGAAACGACAAAACTTGTACATGATCCTTCCTCGCACCTCAGTCATGCATAGTAGCTGCAGTCAGCCGCGCTTTTCAACCCCCCCTCGTGTATGATTCCAGAATGACGCCAAGACAAGACTCTCACTCTGAATGGACATGTTTACTTTTAAAAGAAATTTATGTATACAAAATAAAAATAAATCCTTGTTGACTTGTCGGCCAAACACTGATGATCCATACTGCAAAATGCTCCAGCCGTGTTTGATACTATTGACGTGGAATTTCCCAGCCAACACGATCCTCCTTTCTGGAAATTAAGAAACACTTATAAGCGCTCCTCTAGAAAAAACTCGTTGCGAGCGTCAAAAAGCTTGTGAACGTGTATGATAACCGCGCAACTCCCCGGCTCGTAACACCTGTTCAGCCTGCCCTGTCCGGATCAAGAGTGGCCTAGCTACACACGTTCGCTGATGAATAAATTTCCTCATGAATCGTGTTTATACGTGGGTGAAGCTGCTTGAACATGTCCAACGGCCATAGGATTTAATTCCGCAACGACGTGTTTCGGGCCAGAATAAAGTGCTCGAGGATGAGCAAAGCGGATGCTCTATAGAGATGTTGGTCAACTGAGCATCTGCATCTTTAACGAATACCGAGACTAGCTAACCGATCCGTATATTCCTCCGTTGTACGTTCGTCTGTTATTCCATTGCTGTTCACATTTCATGCCCTTTCATGAAACCAAGTCCGCTTGCGAAATGGCCCCTTATCATGTGCTTTTTTATTTCAACTACTGGCGTCATCTTGTACGAACGACCCTTGATCAAAAAATCTATGCGACATGCGGAACACCTTGAGTAAATGCCATGTCATGCTACCGTTTGTCAGCCGTTCCTAGTCCCAACCACCCGCGATCGATTGCGGCCTCGGTTGCGGCATCTTACGCGGACTTGTCCCTTCATCGTGTATATCTTCCGAACATAACTAAGCTGTTTGACGGTATTATCAGTCTTTTTAGCACTACGATGCCCAACTGCTGCAGAATATCTCATATGTGCCGATTCCGCACGTATGAACGCGTTTTAAGCCAGATTCTATTCCATTTATCACGCACACGATTCCTAGTAGAGACTTGGGGCTGATGCAGAATCTAGCGGCATGCCTGGTAGATTTTATTGCCCTGGAAGTAGACGGCCACATCGTGCTTTTGTGAGGTGACGTCAATTACTAGCTACAACGAAGTAGACCATGGTACGGCAATATGCATAGCCACCTTGTCATGTTTTTTTCTCAACCAGTCCGAAGCTGAATAGTTCCAGGTTTCATAGAAGATAGCCCAGACGGCCAGACGGACGTGGAACGTGGAACGTGGGATATAGGATATAGGCATGGAAAGCTCTAGAACATCCCTAAATGTGCTATATGGATGCTGTCTTCGGGCGATGTATACTATATTCTTGCTTCTTACCAGCGGTGTAGAAGAAGAAAAATACCTCGTCATCTCACTTCACACGAGGCGATTTTAAAACGAGAGGGTCGATTACAGGAGAATAAAGGAAGCACGTTGTCGGGTTATCTTCCATTCACAATGCAAAACATTATTTCTATCTCTTATTGAACACACAAAGAAGTCTAAAAGGACGCAATAGTAGGCAAGTACTTATAGAGAGGGGGAAGGGGCTAGGGGAATAAGGGGCTTTCTTAAGCTAAGCTCTTAAAACAGTTACCGAGGTCTCCTCCATACTTGTAACAAGTCGCCGGTAACCTTCTTGGTCATGGTTTGGTCGGAACCCTCTCCTCAGAATTGTGAAAATGCATCCACAATGTTATTGGATAAGCCAAATGAGAGTCGGGAGCGGAGGTTGTTAAAGAGCGTAATTCGTATCGGCCACAAACGGCTCTGCAGAGCTATATATACTCTGAGGCTTGAGCTGGTATTGACCTTGTGAGGTCAGTAATCTACGGAATTACTGTTATGGCCAAAGCAGGACGATTTGTCAACGTTAGTGTGGAGTTATCGCGGAACTCAAACGATTCCATGCGAGACTGCAGAACTCGAGGCAGCGACAGGGTGCGCCGGGCAGTTCAACAATAGCCTGCTTGCGGCGGGACTGGATAATTCGGCACACAGCCCAGCTACTTGACATCATCCCATCAGTATCCGGCCCAGTGTACTCTAGCAGCATGTTTGATATTCGCGATTGGGCAGATGCATATGTGTTTTGGCGTACATCTCGAGAGACTATAATGATGAAAGAGGCTCGGATTAGGTAGATTCGTCATGACGGGTGGAAATTTGGGAATACCATGGCAGCTGAGGTTCATAGATAAACTGCAGTGAATAGATTGTCAGTGATCAATTCAGGAGTGCCTGGCTTCACAATTAAAACACAACGACTGGATATACCAAAACGCCGTCAAGGTGGAGAAGCCAAATTTCTACGCAGTTTGGTTGCATCCAAGCGTATGCGCCTATTTCCCCGCGCGGCTTCACCTTGATAAGTTCCAACACGATAGATGGTCTCGGCTAGTGCAAAGGCAAAGGACACGGCATAATGAGCTTACCGTTCAATTGCCGTGAATTCAGAATCCACCTCGACGGTTTTCCCTGATCCATTCTCGACGCGAGGTGACACGGCAATTCGCCCATTTCAAGCCTTACCTTTGCCCGAGCGATCACAGCAATGGCATCTCCTGATAGCTCCAAGGGCTATCGTATAAGCTTCCTGTATAAGCCTCTGCGCCAAGGCAATGTGATTGTGGGGTTGAATCACGTTGAAGCCGTTTGCTCTTGCCGTGATCCAGTAGTCGTATCTTCGATGACATGGCGGCAGCTACTTATATGATGGGGAACTTCGACAACACCGATGAGCCTTAAGGATACCCTTGCGCTGATAATCAGGCATCGAATGGAACCTGCTGGAAATAATCGAAATACCGCGGGATGGAATCACGTGACTTTTCATCACGAGCATGTGGCACTAGGTTCCGAGTTGGTAGTGATCTACACCAGAAACAATACACATGTCGTTGCGTGATAGCGAAAGGAAGAACGATGCGTTTGACGATATGCATTTACATTACTGGGATAGCACTCGACCTACGTTATTAGAAATGCTTACTGGTGGGTTTGTTATAATTTTAGCAAATTTTAGCACGAAAAGTGGGCGCAGGACCACTGTAAATTCTACTTGTCTATCAATGAGGCCTTTTGTCTTCAACTCAACGTGCATCCCTCATCTAAATAGACAGGTCTGATGGATATCGAAATAGAAAACGAAGGGCGAAAACAGAAACTAACAAAAGACCGCTGCCAGAGAAGCAGCTCGGGTAACGTGATGCTTTGAAAGAGAGGAAAAAAGGACTTGGATCGAACATTACTGAATGTCAAATTCTCTGGGTTGCGTTTCGTGGCTGATATCACCTGTCCAGGTTGGGCGAAGGCCGATGCTTTCGCTCATCTAAAACGTGTTGGCCTTCCCAAGTTGCCTCAGTACTCATAGGTTGGGACTCATGCATTCAGTAATAAACCGTGGCTTTGTCCAGACTTGATGACGTTAAATGATGTCTGGGTTCAATTCTGCATGTACCGCACAAGAGAAGATGGCGCCGACATGAGGATTGCAAAACTGTCAACATCAGCGACCTCGTCGCCAAGCAAGTTACACGCCGATCCACCTGATTCAGGCCGCAATGCCGCCAGAGTGAGACACAATGTCTGTGTCGAGGTGAAGAGGAAAAAGATCAGGCAACAGTCCTCGCTCTGCTGGGGTTCTCTCCTCCCCAGAAATAGCTCAAGCGTTGCGGAAATGTCCACATCAGAGATTCTTTCTTTTCGACGAGGCACGTGGCCTAGCATAGTCATCACAGCTCCCCAATTCCTACAATCGGACAACATTGTTCAGGGCGTATGCGTAGGAACAATCATCTTCAAACGATAAGAGAGCCCACCCCCATGGTCCCTGTCCATCGCGCTAAGTCCTAACAGGAGATGAGATTGGCAGCGTACGCAGTGTGCTACTCCTTGACTCGGTGCAGTTTGCCGTTGATACTGCGAGCAGGCGAGTTAGATCAGCAGTGGCGCAAGGTCACGTTCGTGGTTGAGTTGAAGTTGAGGAAGCAGAAGGCGCGGATAGTTCACGACTGCTGCATACATCGATTGACGGGGAACACTCGGGCTAGATTCGGAGGTGAAAGGAGAGCCATCGAAAAAAAAAGGGGGGGGGGGTGTCGAATTCATGGGTTTGCAGAGAAGAAGCATCTTGAACGCGTTCAAACTGCAGATAGAATGTTCTAGCAGCACGTCTGAAGTCCTGTTCTGGAGGCCGTCGATTTCATCCAGTCCATTTCGTTGAACGTTCTACTCATCTACTCATTTCTTGTCCCATCCAAGACGTCGCCAAGACCATGAGTGGCACTGGAACAACTTCTGGCAGGCAGTGGCAGGCAGAGCCCAATGTGAAGGACTGAAGGTGCCCCTGGCGGATTGGAAGGTGCAGACTGAGGTGCAGATGTGCAGACTGGAAGGTGCAGGAGATGCAGGAAGGTGGTGCAGGACGCGTACGAGGGAGGGGGATTCAAGGATTCAAGGAGGAGAACATCAACCACTGACGCCACAAACATGTCGTGATGGGGTCTTTGGCCCCCAATTGTGACCGTGAAATGGAGGCATGTGGCCGCCGAGCTGCATTGCCGCTGCGTCGCCACAGCATCGGTCCACCTCTTTCGCCTGCCGTCCTCCGTGTTCAGCCGGCCGTCAGTGGGCTCTCATGCCAACGTGGGTTGATAGTAATTTCTGCCAGCCCTCGGGTATGCATGCAAGAGGCCTTTGTCATGTCGGGCCTAAGCCGTCAACGGTCTTTGGATGTGTGTGCTGGTTACAGACTTTACAGTATGTACATCGTATATGCCTGTTGATGTGCTTTTTAGATGGCAATTGATAATTATAGCAGCCTGGTGCAACCGTTGACGATGAAATGTCTGGCTGGCTTGGCGGAAACAAGGGAGAAAAAAAAAAAACATCCACGACCACAGATGTTTTGGCTCCAGCCTCCATGCCACTTGATCTGCCCCTTTTCCTCCAACAAGCTAGATTGGGCATGTAGCGACCAGACCAGACGCAACATTGAACAGAACAGAGGGGCCCCGAGCGCGCCCATGTCAACTTTTGATGGCGACGGCTGCTTTCCGCGCCACCCCCGTTCCAGGTAAAATCCTGTTCCTCTGCTAGAGCCCGCCATCGACCCCCGACGTCCACATGTTGAACATTGATGCCTTGGATCCCTAGTACCCATGAACAATCAAGCAAAAGAGAGAGAGAGAGAGCAAGAGAGAAAGAAAGAAAAACAAGAAGCAAAAAAAAAAAAAAAAAAAAAAGAAGAGAGAGACCCAAAGAGACCAACCAGTGACTGCAGGTGGATCCATCATCGAACTGGTCTGCTGGTCCAGTCAAGCTATTATAGCTATTATACCGGCTGACCCCACCACCCACCAAGTGGCAGACAGTTCCAGTCCCACCTTATCCCCTATCGTCAAGCACAGAGTAGGTAGATCAAACTCTCAGTATCGACAAGCCAAGCCCGTATCAGGTTGCGTCGGGCCATCCATCCTCCTTTCACTGTACTTTCGTCTCTCCTGCCCGTCCTCAATCCCGTACCTCACCAGCTCCATCATCAACCTCACCGAAGTCCGTCGACACTGTTTATGCGACACCCGCCACTCTCCACCAACGCCTTTCTTTGTCTGCTATTTACATCCGCTCGCTTGATAAAGGGAGCATAAGAGGGAGGTTTTGCCAGGTTGCGGGCAGCTTCTGGCCTTCCCGAAGCCCGTCTGTCTCAGCGAATACTCGACGTCTTTTTTTCTGGCTATTCTGCGGCGACAGGCAAAAGAAGAAGAAAAGAAAGAAAAGAGAAAGAAACCGAGAGAGCGAGAGAGCGAGAGAGCGAGAGGAGAACAACAGAAACAACACCAACACATCCCGAGACGCGGCCTCTTCTTCTTCTTCCCCCCCCCTTCCCTCCTCCTCCTCCTCCTCCTCCTCTTCCTATAATCACGTCGACAAAATGTCCGACCCTTTTGCACCACGCTCGATGAAGCGCAAAAATGTCAAGGGGCTGGCCTTGACGCCTGCCGCCCCGCGACCCCCACCAACTGCGGAGAACTATGGCGCTGATGGCGGCAAGGACGACAGCAGAGATGAGCAGCTGGAAATTGGCATTGAATACAAGCTTGACCTTAGACCCGAGGATCTTGAGATTCTCAAAGAACTCGGCTCTGGAAACGGAGGTACTGTCAGCAAGGTCAAACATCGCAGCACAGGCACCGTCATGGCCCGCAAGGTGAGCAAAGCTTTCTTTTGTTTCTCATGAACCCTCTCCGTTTTGCAACCTGGTGGATTTTTGTTTTTGTTTTATGTCATTGTCAAGACAGAGTAAAGGCTAACTTGAACTGTCATCTACAAAGATTATCCATGTCGAGGCGAAGAAGGAAATGCGAAAGCGTATCGTGCGCGAGCTGCAGATCATGCACGGATGTCATTCTGACTATATTGTCAACTTTTATGGCGCTTTCCTCAATAGCAATAACGACGTGATTATGTGCATGGAATATATGGATGTGGGGTAAGAACTGCTGTTTTTTTTTTTTTTCGTTCATGTCATGTCAAGACGTGGTGGCCAACTCTGACCATGTGATGTTTCTTTCGACAGGGCTCTTGATCGGGTATCACGAGTATTTGGTCCGGTGCGAGTCGATGTACTCGGGAAGATTGCGGAAGCTACCCTGGGAGGATTGACATATCTCTACTCCAAACATCACATCATGCACAGAGACATCAAGCCGTCCAACATACTTGTCAACTCTCGCGGATCCATCAAGCTGTGTGATTTCGGCGTATCAGGCGAATTGATCAACTCAATCGCCGATACATTCGTCGGGACTTCGACCTACATGGCCCCAGAGCGTATTCAAGGCGAAAGATACACTGTCAAATCAGATGTCTGGAGTTTCGGTCTCACTGTGATGGAGCTTGCTATAGGCAAGTTTCCGTTCAGTGGCAATGACCAGTCGCCGGAAGAGGATTGCGGCCCTGTGGGCATTCTTGATCTCTTGCAGCAGATTGTGCACGAGCCGGCGCCTCGACTACCCAAGAGCGATGCTTTCCCCAGCATTCTCGAAGACATGATCCAAAAGTGTCTCTACAAACAACCCGATCAAAGACCCACGCCTCAGGAGCTTTTTGTAAGTACCGTTCTTCTCCCTCCCTCTCCCTCCCTGTCGTCCCGGGTTAAAAGCTCTTTGGAGTGAACCATGTCTGACCCTCTGTCAAGGACCGTGATCCGTTTGTGCAAGCCGCCAAACGAACTCCAGTTGATCTGAGGGAGTGGGCGGTCGGCTTGATGGAGCGAGACAACCGGAAATCACATCTCGCCTCGCAGCTTTCGCCTGCTGCGCAAGATGTACTTCGATCCAGTGATTCGTCAAGCTACGCTAGGCGATCCGACGACCGTCCATTTCAATCACCGACATCTGGCGAGATCCCCATTGCTGGCGCTGGGATCATCTCGCCCAGGGACCTTCGCACCCGATCACCTGGTCGCAACGGGACTGCTGGCAGTCGTGCACCAGCAATAGGCCGTCATCCAGGTATGGGCGTGCGCACGGCAACCACGAACTCGATTCCTCAAGCCTCCCATTATCTCGACGCATCTGATGCCATGAGTGCCGGGGCAGCAACCTTTAGCCTTCCGGTTCGTCCTAGCCCTCAAGGAAACTCGATGCAACCAGGACCGGGACGACGACAGAACCCGGATGAATATCGACGGGAGAATCGACGACAAGCCACGTTTGGCCTACCACCTAAGCCCAGTCCAGGCTATGGTTTGTAGAAGCCATTTGTGTGTAGTCTAACAAAGAATAGAACGAATCCTCAAACAAAGAAAGAGAGAGAGATAAACAAAGAAACGCAAAAACACAGTAACACAGGAACACAAGCAGAAAGAGAAAGAGAAAGAGAAGCCAAAACATGTGCATCACAATAGGATACTGTCGCAAAAGGCATCGGGAAGAATTGTCAGGATTATGCCTCTTCACACTCACAACCGTCCGAACGCTGCAAAACTCTGAGAGTCAGCGTCTAGCATCATCATCATCATCACACGACGCAGTTTCTTGATTTCAACGAAACGTTTGTATCTCGTTTTTCGGCGCGCTCTGCTTTCTAAGCAGAGGCGCGGGAAGCAGTGGAACAACAAGCCAAATCCTGTCCTTCTTCTTCCTCTTCCCTCTGGCCTGGCCTCTCTAGCCTTGTCTGGCCACAATTTCTCACCTCTGGGACACCTTAATGGTTATGGGTTCATTGCAAACATGTCAAGGTTGAATAGGACGGTCAGCCTGTTTGTAACAAGCACATGGGAATGACATGATTCGTCACACGAAGGGGCGGTGGGCATCATGTGACAGTGTAGGAAAGCTGAAAATCTATTCATTCGTATATCTATTCTGTTATGTCTATGTCGGACGGTTTTTTTTTTTCCTATTTTTTTATTCTCTTTTTGTGTGCCTATACCATTCGTGACATCCCAAGACGGGGCTCAAGATTTTACAGAATTACAACCTGGGCCCAAAGCGATCAGTACATTATACCTGTATGTCCTTAACTCTATTTATCCTCCTGGACCCTCGTCGCCCACCTGTAGAATCTACTTGTTGTTGTACTTGCCAAAGGCCTCCCCCCTCGCCACTCCCTGACCATCCGCCCCGGCTCCCACACCTCGGCCGCCCTCGAACCCCTTCTCCAAAATCCCAACCAGCTCATCCAACCTTCCAATCACCAAGTCCGTACACTCATGCTCCGCCAACGCCCTGTTGAACTCATTCACCAACAACACCGTCGCCGCACCAGCCCTCCTCCCCGCCTCCATATCATCCATCGAATCCCCCACCATAATGACCCCGCTCGCATCCTCCCCCAGACCCCACTGCCGCGCAATGTGCAGTATTCCCGCTGGATCCGGCTTTAGCGGCCGAAAATCCCTCGTCAGGACAGGGTCAAACGCCGCCGCCTCCCCCAGGAAGGTCTCGAGGAGGTGCCGGACGGGGGTCTCGAAGTTGCGGGTGCAGATGGCCTTGGGCACCGCCCGCTCGTCCAGGTACCGCATCAGGGTGGTCAGGCCGGGCTGCGGGATCTGCTTCGCCATGGCTTTGCGCTCGACTTCGCGGATGGCGGCGTGGGCGGAGGGTTGTTGGGCGGCTGGGAGGGTGTCGATGTGCCCGAGGATGTCGGATTTTGGGGGGATGTTGAGGAGGAGACGCATCTCGGTGAACATGTAATTTTGGGGTTCGCTTTTAACTGTTTAGTAATTTTTTTTTTATAAAGCTTTTTTTATAGAATTTTTTTTCTCTTCATTAAAAAACATTTATAAAGGTTTTTTTTCTCTGTGTGGTTGGTAACATTTTTTTATGACATTGCTGGGTTTTCTTTACTCTTTCTCCAAGTCATTCTATTTTTACCCCCCTGCTTCTTTATATGGACTGATGAAGAAAAAAGGAGAGCAAAAACCCGGTGTGCAGGAAGAGACATGGAGAGGATTCACATCACACAGCACCGTGTTATTTCAACGCTGAAAAAAAAAAAAAAGAAATACATCATCACCTCGAAAATTTCCCCATAAGGGGAAAAAAAAAGAACTCACCACAATGTCCCATCCATGTCAAATACTATCCCCTGCACCGAGGGCATGCCCTCCACAGAGGTCCCCAGCGGCGCGAACCGCCTCCGCGCGGGGGCGGCCATTGTCGAAGCAAGTCTGCGTAAGGGCTGGCGAAGAAGCACGCTCGTCATGAGCGGAGCGGGAGCCGGTGAGATTGGACGGTGCGAGAATCAGGATGGGAAAGGGAAAGGGGGGAGGGAGGGTGTTCGTGGCTTGTGCTGTGCTGTGCCGGGAGGTGTATTTGGTCTTTGAAGGGGGCGGGAGGGGTTGGTTTTGTTTTGTTTTGTTTTGTTTCCGGAGTCTGAGGGTCGGGATTTATTTCATGTGTTTTGGCGACGGATGTAATTACATATGGGACGTATGTATGTTTTCGTGTGCGTTTGATTGGTATGTTCTATGCAGGAGTGTGTATGTGCTACGAGGGTTGCAGTCGTTTTACTTGTTCTTTTTTTAGTCCTCCTGATGATTCATCTTTATGTTTAAACAACAAAAAAAAAAAGAAAAGAAAAAGAAATCAAATGCCACGGTCATTTCTGCCTCGGCCTGTTTTAGTTCTAGTCCCTTGGCATGGAGAGGGGACTGGTGTGTTTAAAGCGAGATCGAACTGATCAGCCCCGCTTTTTGGTCCATCGTCCACCCACCCTGTACGACATATCTCGCGTCGCACAACGGGTATCGCGAGATGGAGGGGGAAAAAAAAGAAAAAAAAAAACTGGTCTACTACGTACGTTGGATACGTCTTCGCCTCATTTAGACAACGGCCCCTCACGCCAAACATAAAACCTCATCCTCGGTCCTGTCTATCCGCACAACCAACCCCCCTCCACCACGCATGTCGTCTAGCAATCGGAGAAGCCTGCTCCGGCCACAACACCTGCTTGCTCAGGTCCGCGCCTATCGAGCCCCAGATGCGTTTCAACGACTCGTAAAGAGAGGACGCACTCTGCGCAGAACAGAAAAGAAAAGAAAGGAAAGGAAAGGAAAGGAAAGGAAAGGAAAGCTGAATATTAGCATCTAGTGACGCCCGACAGAACGCCACGGGATCTGAAAAGACAATACTGAACATATCATTGATAGTACATACACTCCGAACTGGGGTATTCACTACAGATTCAAACCACTTCCGAGCAACGTCTTTTTGGCTTGGTGTCCGCGCGAGCATGCCTAGCAAAAAGACGGGAAAGAGAGGTGCCTGCGTGGTGAGGTGGTTTCCCAGCATGAGCCGTGGTAGAATGCGGATACACTTTGCCAAGTTGGACGGTCTGGAGACGAGCCTGGGACGACTTCTTGGGATGCTGCGGCCGTCGATTGTCGATTGTCAGTTGAAAGTTTAGTGGTTCCCTTGCTACATCGGTTCGATATGGCTTGTATGATGCAAGGACTGAGGCCCTAAAAAAGAATGTATGAATAAATGAATCATTTGTGCCGTTTCCCAGTCCATGGACTCGCCACTCCGCTGTCTCATGTTGGCCAAGTCGTCGTGCAGAAATTGCGCCGTGACGGGCACAACGGCACTGTCAGCATACTGATGCAACCGAGACGCGCAATATGTGATTTGGCTGGTTCTGTGAAGCAATCCTGTCGAAAATCCGCACCCGCCGTGGATCTCGAGGCCGGGCCTGTCTCTGCTGCTGCAGCTGCTGCCAGGAAACAACCACGAGAAACGTTCGACGTCACGCTGTGCGTCAAAATCGCTTGGTGTCGGTAGCGGCATCAACGTCTCGGCGAGGATAAGCGCCTTGCCAACCATGATGGCCTGAGAGGTGATTATCGGCGATGGAGGAGGAGCGAGCTTTTTGTCCAGAATCTGTGCCGAGGACGTGGTAAGATTTAGGAGCTGTTCGCAGAGTTTGTAGCCCTCGAGCCATTGAGGCACAGCCGGTTTTTTTGCTCTGTGATCAACGAGGATAACCTACAAAAGGTTAGAGTACGAAACAAAATCAATCTTGGTTTCTGAGCAAGCCCGTCCAGTCTGCCTCTGGCGGCCGAGAAGCTCTCATTTGCCTGGCATCGCGAAGCGGCTGCGGTGAGGTCATCACGAGTGGAAAACCCGCGAGGTCCTGGATAGCAGCTTGAATCTCACTGCTGGCATGCATTTCGGCAAAGTGCTTCAACGACCGGGGAGACTAAGAACACTACAGGGGCCAGAAGCGGTAGAACAGAAATCCAGGCAGCCAAAACTACCACCAGTGACCACATTTACTAGCAGTAGCAGTAGTTGGCAGAAGCGCCGTGGCCATAGATCTTTTTTCTTGGTTTCGGGGGGGGGGGGGGGGCTATGACTGCCTCGTTGAGCCCTACCCAGTGCCAATGAGCATCATATAAAGTATCAAGGCCGGCAGAGCCAAATCAATACGCCAGTTCATCCGTCCTTATGTCCATGGTGATTCCACTGCTTTAAGCGTTAGAATGAGCCACTTAAAGATGGTTAAGCCCCCTGAGGGAACCAACTTCAAGCAGCAACTGGGCGTTCAGACACTTTTACCGCGTAGGGTTCCTTGACCTGTCGTTTTTTTTTTTTTTTTTTCCCTCCCCCCACCGTCCATGATACATCCACATGTACGAGCATCGGCAGCTATAGTCAAGGTAGTATCGGG
This sequence comes from Claviceps fusiformis PRL 1980, assembly GCA_000223055.1. NCBI lineage: Eukaryota > Fungi > Ascomycota > Sordariomycetes > Hypocreales > Clavicipitaceae > Claviceps > Claviceps fusiformis. Next base: position 26,349 of record AFRA01000409.1, read on the forward strand.
ACTCGGTCGGCATTATTTGCCCGAGATAAGGCGGACTCGGGCGACATGATCCGGGATCCCGTCAAGTGCCTGAAGGCGCCAACTGGGTTACGTATAGATATACATATATATGTACGGCTGGGCGAATTCATCAACGCCATACGAAGAGGTCAACGGTAGGTTGCTTTCTTGGTGGCTAAGGGATGTCGGCCTAGGCCTGCCGCCGAGCCACGCATGAGGACGCGAAGGCAGCCGAGCCGCTTACAGTCACATTTTCAGTCGTGAAGAAATAAAAAGACTAATTTTCTTTTTTTTTAAAAAAAAATCAATCTCGGCGCTGGGGAGAGATGGGGAATTGCGGGGGGATATTGCTAAAACGATGCAGCGACGATTTTGGAATTGAGGAGCCTTGGTTTAAACTTTGGAGTTTACACATGTCGACATATATTTGCGACCTGCGACGAATAAATAAGGACCTTTGTTCGCTTTTCTTGGCTAGTTGGCGTCTTTATTTTAGCGTCTCTATCCCTCTGGTGTTCGCAAGGCTACACTCGGGCTTTTCTTTGATGGCTTATTGGTGGGAGATTAAGTAACTTATAAAGCGCGTTTTCTCTCCTATGGTGCAATGTATCTCTTTACAACTTAAAGCGTTATTAGGACTTCAATTATACCATAAATTACTATAGTGTCGCAAGTACCCTTTAATTGGTGGATTAACCGGATCGATACGCGAATGTAGCCCTGCGGACACCAAAGGGATGACAGGAACTTACCAACTACGCCCTCCGAGACACGAGACGGGGGAGCGGCCATCAGCTCAATCCCTGGATGAATCAAGGAAAAGCCGGGACAAGGATTGAAATTACGGTACAATGAGCCCTAAATGACTGGACATGGACCAGATCCATTCCTTATCGCCACCAAACACTGTTAGCGCCACCTACCTAAGCTTCGATAAATAGACATCTGGACACTTTTTCTCCCTGCAATGCACATAATTTTTATAAAACAGATAAAAGTAAGCTAACATATTCCACGTCGCCCTCTGCGGCTGGGCCATGAGGCAGCTACGTTGAACTGGTCCATCATTCGCCACCGCATCCAGCATCTCTTCCAGCCACGTCGCCATTTTATCCGTGCGATGCTCCGTCATCCATTTAAACCCAACTGTTCTGCATAGACTAGTGTTTACTTTGTCGGTAAAAAGCCAGCTAGCGAGTGCCTATATAGGAAAGACACTCCCAGCTCTGTATATATGTATGTCTGAGGAGAGACTGAGGTCGACCGGTTCTGCGCGCCATCGTCGTCGTCTGTGACCCGATGCCAGAGGCGCCGGCTACTCTAGGCCACGAACCAAAAATAAACGACATGTATGCATATTGAATCGCTGTCCTATCGCTGCTTTAGACGATCTGTGCCCATCTCGTTGTAGTCTTGGATTTTGGTGGATACAAGACAGAAAGGGCAACAGGAAAACGATAATAAAAGAAAAAGAAAAAGAAACTATAAGAGCATGAATGTCTATAAAAACATCAACTTCGTTTGTTTAGCTGCACCAGTCCATCTTAACGACTGTACATGGAGCAATAAATACCCCCAAACGTTGCTATTCTGACCTCCATGGCATTGAATCACAGCGAGTATACGCACACGCACGTGGATATGGGTACGGCGTTGTTGCCTCCTCGATATCATGGACATCAACACAAAGTACATCATAACCGAGCCGGGCGCATTTCGCAGTAAACATATTCTTCACCTGATGTCCCGTCCAGGATAGGGAATCGCACATGACTTGGCCTTTGTTTTCATTATTTTATTTTGAGGACTGCCAACGAGGTGAAAAC
>AFRA01000410.1:0-28168 GCA_000223055.1 Claviceps fusiformis PRL 1980
AGTTTTGTTGTATACGTGTGTGTGTGTGTGTGTGTGTGTGTGTGTGTGTGTGTGTGTAAAACAGAGAGTGTGTATTCATTCACCTACCCATACAAAACCGTCCAAACCGGACCAAACAGCCATGGCGGAGGTCGCAGGGGAGGCTGCTTCAGCGAGGTGTAGAGATTGCGCGTGCCGGTGGCTATGTTTCAGAGGAGACAAATATCCCTTAGGTTAGCGACAGCTCAGGGGCATGGATGGGCTGCGTTTCCTGTGTTGGGGGTACTTTTTCTTTCTTTCTTTCTTTCTTCTTCTTCTTTTTTCATCCGAGTACATACGCCGAGTAGAGTACCCAACAGCCGTCCCAAGCGCCACAGGCAAAAGGACCGACGCGGTGGGATGCTCAAATATAGCAGCGGGGATGGTAAGCGAGGGAATATAGGTCGTCATGGCGGGCGGTTCTCTTGCATGTATATCGTGTGGTTTGGCGATGCTGATGCGTGATGCCTGGGAAGAGGTGGTCACTGGTGAGCTCGCCGGATCGGGCGGACTTGTCGCGTCGACGGGCTGCCAGCTGTTGGTCATTGGTGGTACGTCATGTATCGGCTGCGGTCTGGTGTGCACCGTGCGAGTTTCTTACCGTTTGCGGGGCGGGGACGCTCGGCCCGCTACGGTCTGTTGGTCTTTAGCATGCATGGACTTTGGCGTCAACCGGTCTTCACTCATACACATATACATACTAGGCAGTGACATGTGTATGCGTAACAAGTATCTACTCGGTAGGTACATCTAAGCACCCATGTATCGTCCTTACTATGTCCATTCGGCTCGATTCGTCATCATCATTTCCGTGCTTCCTGGACTTCATTGCCGTATTCTTCGCTGCTGATGATGCCCATATTCCTTTTCGATTTCGTGATATTCCAAAGCGGCTGCTTCCGAGAATCTGCAGAACCTCGACGATGGACGAAAATTCCGTTCGCAGGACCTAGCATAGGAGCCGGAATCCTCAGCCGATACGGCCAGGAATAACCATCCTATTGCCGGTGTACTTCAAACAAAATCATCCCGCTGAACAGTAAAGAGCTACTAAAACCCACGTTATCGTTGCGTCGACAGGAACCAAGGACGCACCAAGTCTTGGCTGTAAAGCAGCGCTGCCAATGATGTTGCTATCGCATAATTGTTACGGTCCCGCAGGAACCATCCATATAAAAGGGGTTTCCTGCCTTCACTGGGTAGTTGGGAATCATCATTCTTGACCTTACATACACTCAATCACCATACTATGACCTTGAGTGTTGTTTCCCTTATAATCCTGATGGCGCATCGCGCAAGCCGCTGATGCCAACATCAACCACCTAGATGCCGTATCCAGCACGTAACAATAATATTCCATTACTTTGAATCTCGTAGCAGGCAAGAACCTTCATTACCTATTCAACGTTCAAGATTAGGTAGAATCTTCACGAATTCCTAATTGAACTTTTTAGCTAGAAGCTATTATGTTTGGTAGCTCCAAGTCTTGCGCGATTTATTTATCTTGTCTCATCCTACACCACTTCACCCGTGGGCTCCTATTATTCTTTTATTGTATTTCGTATCATCATCATCATCCTCATCATCATCAAAGAATATCATTTTTGTTCGGCAACGACTGATGCAAGATGGACCTCTCATGAACAAAGGCCTCGCCCGCCATTTGTTCTCCGGTCCGAGAAATGCACATCCGGAAGCAAAGGCAGGAGGGGCTCATCACTGCTGTCCGGTAGAACATCAAGACATACGACATGAAAGGTGAGTTCATCGGAAACGAAAACAAGAAAAAAGGTGCATGCTTGCGTGGCACCAGTAAAACAGGGATAACTACTGCCTTCCAGTGCCAGAATGGCTGATTTTGTAGCATCTCCAAGACAGACAGCTTGTCTTTTCTGCGCTCCACTTTCCCTCTCCCTCTCTTCTTCTTCTTCTTCTTCTTCTTGCGCTTATTTTTATTCTTCTTTTGTTTTCTTTCTTTTTCAACGCATGTCATAATCTAGCTTTGTAGTCTCTGTTACCCTAGCATACACTATGCCATGACTAAAAATACAACAAGACTCTCTTCCATGAATTAGAATGACAATACTTACACCTCGTCCATATTGCCCGTCTAGTCATCAAATAAGCCCCCCTGTCATGGCAACCTCCCGTGATCGTCTCACCTGCTGTTTCAGCTTTCGCATCTCGGCTCGCCTCCGTCTAGCGTGCTGCTCATCGTCCTCCCCTGGTCGGACAGCCGTTAGAGTTTCCAAGACCATCAAGTCTGCGAGGAATCGGCGGACTCGAAGCCCTGTCCTGTTGCGGACAAATGCATCGATTTCTTCATTGCATGCAGCAGATGCTGCCACATGCAGGCCTCTTAAAACGTCGCGGTCCGAGATTTCACGATCGTCATAGTCAAAATCGCTAGAGTCACGGCTGTCTTTGATGGATGACGTCCTCCTGGGAATATTGGGCCGAGCAGTCAGCTTCGCCGGCACACCTCGGCTTTTTGGGCAGCATATTCCAATGTGATAGGGATCATATTGAAACACAGACTTCCTTCTCGTACTTGCTGAGACAGACCGTCGAGGCCGACGTGGACGCGCTCCTCGTTGACCATCCACCTCAACTTCCAAGGGAGTGTCTAGATCTGGTCCACGCTCAGACAACCGTGCAAGGACGTCCGGCACTGAAATGCGGTTCATTTGAGTATGAGACTTGGAGCCTTTCACCGACGGTTCCCGCCCAACTTGCCGAGGCTTCTTCTGATTAGTAGCCTTTTCAAAGTCTACCCCTCGCGGGACTGCGGCACGGGCTGCGGCACGGGGACGGGTCTGAGTCTGGGCCTGGGCCTGGGCCTGGGCCTGGGCTCGGCTCTGGCCTGCTTTGACTGGGCATTGACGGTGTTTGATATGGCAATCCGTGGTCTCGAGAGGCAGCTTTGGCATGGCGAGGGAATGTCGACGGCCGGTCGTGATAAAGTTTGGTCCACCGAGCTCCGCTCTCCCGTCTTGATTGCCAAATGTGTCACCCGCCGCTCGTGATGTCGGCTGTTGGTAGGGACTGTGTAAATCGGAGCCCGTATACACCTGATCTAGAGGCGTGCTTGTCTGACTCTTTGCCGGTACATTTCGTGTTCCTCGCCTGTGAGGTTTTTGCTGGACATGATTATTTGATGTGGCCGCCGCCGGAGCCTTGAAATGAGCCCAATCCGTGTCTGTGGTGAAGTCATCTTCGGCTGGGAAGCAAGGCAAACACTGACGACCCGTACGTTTCTTCTTCCCGGTTCCGTCTTTCTTCTTGCGGACCGGGGCTTCGTCAACAAGCGCAAATCGAAATTCGTCCATTTTTTGGGGCTCTGCAAAAGATATTTCCGTATTAATGCTTTGTCTTGGGCCTGAGCTACTACCAGAACCGTCCATTCCGTCCACTTGCGCGGGCACAACATGGCCACAACCACGACGCCGGCGGACCCTAGGCGGTGGCAATCCAGGCTGCAAGTCTTGCAAGTATTTCGGCACGCGGCTGGCCTGGTCTTTTGAGGTCACGGCCAGACCTGCCGCCCGAAGCTGTGGCCGAAATGGAAGTAGTTCAGCCACGGTATGTAGTGTCGCACCATCGGCAGAAGGAGGTGGCGGTGTATCCTTGGCTATTTTACCCTTTGCCGACGCCAGTTCTGCATATGCCTCGAGGTCTCTTGTAAAACGATTGAGCGACTGTTTCTGCGATGACATGCAGGAACCACTTGATTTAGACAATGACTGCTGCTTCTGAGATGAATGGCTGCTCTGCTGTGCTGTGGTCGAGAATAATCGAAGTTGCTGGATGATGCTACGAGATACAGCTGCCACAAGCGCAGAATTCACAGACTGCCGTTTGACTGGGTTCAAAAGATCCACGGCAGCGTCTGTCAAACTGCGACGAATAGTGGCCGGCTCTCGTAGACCAGGAACCAGTAGCTTACGCTGAGATAGTGCCAAGGGAGGCTTGGGCGCAGCATCTTTACCAGGCGGTCGGGAAGTAATAAGTGGACGAGTATTATCAGAATAGGTAAAATTATTGCTGGAAGGAGGGTGCGGGAAAGAATCGAGATCAAATGGCGATTCGGACTTGCGCAGATGTTCTGGGACGCCTACTGGAGCGTCAGAGGAGAATTGGTTCCATGTCGAAGATCTGGACTCTGTTCCATCAGGGTTGTTGTTGCGACTATGCTGCGGATGTGGATGATTGGCTGCCAAAGGCACATGGGAATGAGCAGCAGCACTGGTGCTCTTCTCATTCGCACAAGTCTGTTGTTTTGTAGAAAGTAATCTTGCTGGAGAACAACGGGGCGGCCGGGTAGGACGTCTAGATAGGAAGACGACTCGCGAACGCGGACGACGAGTTTCAAAAGTGCTGCGTAATGACGTGTTTGCCTCAGGAATAGATGCTAGAGGAGCCATATCGCGTGCATAGCGAGACAGCCAAAGCAAGGCTATTTCGTCTGGGACTATCCAAGAAAAAAAGTGTAGACCAAGTAGTAGTGGAGTGGCGATGAGGTGGTGGAGTGGACAAAATGTTTGTTGTTTGATGGTAATTAAGACATGGTGGAAATGCCTCGTCTGTGATGTCGTCTGTAATGCCGTCCGGCAGGGAATGCAGAGTGCAGGATGCAGAAGATGAAAAGCAGACCAAACGTTGAGTGTACTTGGGACAGATGGAGGCCGGGTCACGTCTGGTCGTCTGCTTCTCCAGCCTGGGAAAGAGAGAAGAGAATGATATCATGCCAAAGTGGACAGTCTCTCAGCATCGCAACTTCTGTGCTAACCCCCTCTCTCCCTCCTCTCCTGGACTCGGTTCTGGTGTGAGCCTTCATCTTCACCTGATATCCTTGATCCCGGGACTCGAGTACGTGTCAAGTTGCCGACGACCTTTGCGCAGCAGAAACTCAATGGCGGCAAAGTCACGTTTGTCCAGACTCAGATTGCGACTAAATTCGGTTCTGCGATAAAAGATTAGATCATGATCCAAATTGCCCAAGCATGTGAGTGTGAGGTATGTGTCGCGTGTGCGTACCTAGCAAACTTTTCAAAATGAGCTCGGGTGCTCTTTCGTTATGTCAGTCTTTCTTTCCGCTTCACCTCGCGGCAGCCCACGAGACCAGCCAAGGAGCTTGAGGGAGGTGACGAAGGTGAAGGATCTTTCGAACCAGAACTCACAGCAGGTTTCTTCCGACTCTCGCGCAAGCAGTGGCGGTAGAGGCTCAAGACCTCTTTTTGAAGACCCGAGTGACGCATGTCGGCAAGGCTGAGACACGCAGCGATAGGTTTGATGAGAATTGGAAGATGCGGAAGCGGAACGTTGAAAGAAGAAGCCATGAAGCCGAGCCCAGTGGCCTCAGCCCGAGGTTTGTCCGGCCAATGAGCAGCCACGAAATTTGGGCCCGGAAGCAACGAGAATGCTTTTCCCCATCGTGTCGAGATTCCATGTTGGCCGCATGGCGTCACACTTTCCTTATTGCAACACCGAAATGCCAGAGCCTCTGGACCCAGAGCACAGCCTCGAGAGACGCTGCCACTCATCATGGATATCGACTCGAGGTCAGCTCTGAGCCCAGCCCCAAGTCCGGACTCTGGCTGGACACACCTTTTTGCAAATGATCGGCGTCTGAGGTCTCCACCGCCAGATCTTGATACGCTTTCATTGCGGCATCTCACCTGGTATTCCACCAGCATACTGCATATATACGAACCACGATTACGGATTGCCCAGATAGGCTGGTTCTGATGCCTGGACAGCCTCGCTGCGGGTCAGCTCTTGGACTGTACTCCTTGCCAAGTGGTTGCCGAGTGCTGAGATCACACGTCATCAAATCAACGCTCTTGTTCAGTTCGTTCGGCCACCACTTGGGGGCTGTTTAGGTAAAAGCCAGGAATGGTCACTCTCTGTCTCGTACTCTTTCCTCTGTACACATCTGAACCATGCGGGAGGGACACGGGCGTTCTTCCCAACGCCTTCACCTTCGACACATGATACTCCTGCTCCGCTTCTGCGCCGTCGTTTGTCTTGGAAAACTAGCTTCGTCCCACAAGCCATGGAGGCTGTCATGACACTCCGTCCTATGCCGGGGTCGTTTGGCGATGAGGATGTGGTCGAATCAGACAGCAATTCTTTCGAATCAGTCCAAGGCCAAGTTACTCAAAACGACAGCCCAGTACAAGCGCCTGCGACAGCTTCCTGGTCAGCCGAGAATAGGTTCGACATCGACCTTGGCGACGTAGACTGGCACAGATACGAGCCGCCGCCTGCATCATACAAAGCACCCAATGTGGCCTCCCGCATCCTGCTGCATATTCTCACCCAATCCATTGTGAATGTAAAGACGCGTGTCGCAGAGGAAGATCAGGCCAAGCAAATGGAGAAAGGGCGTATACGACGTGTGGAAGAAGAAGAACAAGAAGCGAAAAAGCATGGCAAATCTCCCGAGCCATACCTACCGATCATCATTCCTGCGGAGCGGCCCTCGGAACCGGACATGCCGTCCATGAACGACATGTACAGCCGTGCGCCTGTTACATCTACCTCGGACACCGCGGCACCCACCAGAAGCACTTTGGCGGCGGTGTCTCTGCCGAAGGACAGAAAAGAGGGTGGCCGGAGGAGAAATGCTTTTCGACGACTTTTCGAGAGGGCGCCAGATTCTGGGGAAAGTAGCTCTGCGGGTGGTGCAAGGGAAGCCCTTCAGCAGAAATTGGAGGCACGGCTAAGCAGGATTGATATTGCCACGACAGGCTCTGTAACACAACAAGCGCTTTCGGCTTTGCGAAAATCGGAGTTCATCGCCGATGTCAAACCGCCTAAGCCAGTTGCAGAAGTGTAAGTTTTTACTCTTTTTTCTAATATATATACATATATCTTGTATTCCTCTGTCAGAACTGACCTTGTGTAATAGAGAGTGTGTTTCCTGTCTTGATGACATCCCCGTGACAGAATCTATCAAAGTACCCTGCCACAGCTACTGTAAAGACTGTTTTGTGCGCCTCGTGACCGCTGCGACGCAACATGAGGCACAGTGGCCCCCCAAATGCTGTTTGAACCAGATTCCGTTTATGCTCATTGTAAGCAATATTCCGGATGACCTTAAAAGGACGTTTCGGGAAAGGTCGTTGGAGTGGGAACTCCCCGTCAGCGAGCGAGTGTACTGTAGCCAGTCCGAGTGTGGTGTCTGGATTCGCCCCAAGCAGATCAAGCTGAACGAGCGCCAAGGTCGCTGCGAGCGTGGTCATTTCACCTGCACCATCTGCAGGGGACCATCGCACGGCGACGATGATTGCCCGCAAGATTACGAGATGGCCTTGACGAATATGCTTGCCGAGCAAGAAGGGTGGAAACGATGTTACAACTGCCACGCCATGGTCGAGCACCGAGACGCCTGCGAGCATATGACGTGTCGCTGTGGATCCCAGTTCTGTTATGTCTGTGGTCTGAGGTGGAAGACGTGTCGGTGTACCGCACACCAACTGAATGAGCTCAAGCAGGCGGCGGCCAGGCGAAGGGAGCAACGCCGACTAAAGGACGAGTCGGAGGCCGAAGAGCTGCGGGTCATTCTGGTGCAAATCGAAGAGTTTGAGCGGAAAGAAGCGGTGAGGACCGAGTCCGAACGTCTCGAACAGGAGAGGTCCGAGGCGGAGCGATGGCAGCGACAGATCAAGGAACGCATTCGTTTTGAAACTGTCCGCCGCAGGGAAATCAACGCCAAATTTCGGGAACTGCGCACCCGCCTTGCCAATGTTCACGAGCTTCAATATGTCATGATTGGTGCGCAGCAGGAAGAGCGCGCTGCAAGTGTACTCCAAGAAGCAGAATCGCTGAAGACGCAGCTCGCCGAGCGTCACGAAGCGGTACGACGCCAATTTCAGCAGGACACTCTGGCAAAGGTTCATCTGAAGGAGGAACAATACTCCAAGGAGTATTCGGCACGCGTCGCAATAGAGCGCAAAGTGGAAGAAGGCTATCTCGAGCAACTTTGCGACTTTTGGAAGGGGAGGCCGCGAGCCGAGGAGGAAATCAAACGGTGCATGTTGCCTCTGCAAATGAGGATGGATCAAGGTCACAAGGCTTGGCAAAGCTGGAAGAATGAACAGATGCGCTTGTACGAGGCGAAGCTGGACGACGCGCGGGTCATGAAAGAAGAGATTATGCATAGTCAGAAGGAGAGGACCAGGGACCTGTGTGAGGAGAAGGAGTTGGTGCTGACGAGACGGATGTTGGCTGAGAAGAAGTGGTTTCAGGAGATTGTGCTGGAGAGGGAGCGGCTGTTGGCGGAAGTGGAGCTTCAAGAGGTTGAGGGGGATGCGGACAGTCTGTTTACGGGGGAGGATGAGGAAGAACAAGAGTCGTGACTTTTCTCGTGATGGCATGGCCGCGGGATGGGGGTGAAGCATGAGCATGAGCATGAGCATGAGCAGGAGCAGCCATGAGCGTTTGGCGTTTTACATGTAGTATTGTAGACAATAGACTATGCACAATTGTAGATGTTTCGTTTATCGCGACGAAGTTTTGACGTTTGCATCCATCTGACAAGCTTGTGATGCAGCCGGACTATCATTTCCAAGTCACGAACACGGGTGGTCAGGTGGTGGTGGAGACGATCAATCATGACTTTATTTTTTTTCCATCAACACCACCTCGGCACATTCCCACATTCCCACATTCCCATCCACTCACCTGCCAAACACCCCCCCGAGTCCCAATGCCCATCAAAGACGACCCAGAGACATGGGATCAGCTTCATTATCCCCTGGGCCCCACGCCCCAGTGAGTTCAGCAACCCAACTTCCAAGCACATCGCGCACCGTCCCATCGATTAACATGCCCCGGGCAAAGAAAGGACGACACCACGCTAACAGCAAACCCCCTCTGCGAATGCACGCATGAGTGTGTGGTGAAACAAGCCCGCTCAAAATATTCGACACATGTCGCAGGCAGGACAGATTTGTGTATGCGTGTGCGCCGATGGTGCGGTATAGCAAGGTAGGCCTAGGTACTCTGCTTGTACTGCAGACAGCAGTTTGGCACTGGGCAGTCGGCAGTCGGCAGTCGGCAGTCTGGCAAAATCGAGGACTGGTCAATGAAGCTGACGCTTGGAAAGCTGGCGTTTAGGCAGACTGTTTTTCGGTATGGCGCGGATATGTGCTGGACGCCGATGATCCTGGCCAAGGAGTTTAATCGGAATGAGTTTGCGAGGGATAGTGGTTCGTTTTGGTCTTTCTTCTGTTCTGGTTGTTGATATAATTTTTCTTTTTTTTTAAAAAAAAAAAAGATGAAAAGGGAGAAAGAAGAAAGAGAGAAGAGAGAGAAGAGAGAGAAATAAAGGGAAAAGAAAAGAGAATAAAAAAGATAAAAGAGAATAAAAAGAATAAAAGGGAGAGAAAAGAGAGAGAGAGAGAGAGAGAGAAAAGAGAGAAAAGAGAGAAAAGAATAAAAAAAGAAAGAAAAAAAAGAAGAGAAGATAAAAATAGAAGAAAGAGAAACAAAAAAAGAAAGAAAGGCAACCCTTAATTAAAAACAACCATCTAACAAAAAACAGACCTCACCATATCAACAACGCACCCCCAACCCCCCACAATCGTCCAGTTCGGCGCCAACGTCCCCCTCGAGCTTGCGCGCGCGTCGTCCCTGGCCGCGCCGTTCGTCGCAGGCGTGGACCTCAACTGCGGATGTCCCCAGTCGTGGGCCTGCGCCGAGACGCTGGGCGCCGCCCTCATGGATAGGAGGGAGCTGGTGCGGGACATGGTTGTCGAGACGAGAGAGCGGTTGCGGGTGGATGGATGGGGGGTGCGTCTGGAGGAGGATGTTGAGAATCCGAGGGGGCGGAGTGTGAGTGTGAAGATTCGGGTTCATGATGATCTGAGGTAAGATTCTGGATGTGTTTCTACGGACTATGAATACGTCTCTACGGACCATGGTTTTTGTTTCTGATACTGGTTTCATTTGCCTTTCTTTTCATTGCCTTTTTGTCTTTTCCCTTTTCTCGTTCTATTTTCGTCATGTTTTCTCATGTACGAACCAAACCCCTGAGCACTCCGCGAGCCCTGGTTGCCGAGCCCAAAAATCCCCCAGGCAATCGTGTTCTAACAACCCCAAAGAAGAACAATGGACTTTCTCGACACCGTCATAGGACACGACCAAGCCAGACACGTCGACTGGATCACCATCCACCCTCGTACGCGCCACACGCCCTCCACCACCCCCATCTTCACCGACGCCCTCGAGATCCTCACCCAAAAATATGCGCCCACGCTCCCCATCCTCCTCTCCGGCGACGTCTTTGACCTATCCGCGCTGCCAATCCGTCCTCCTCCTCCTCCTCCTCCTTCTTCACCCGGATACCAACACGGCGATGCATGCCCCCCTGCTCAAACAGCATCACATCTCCCCCCCAGGCCCAGCACGACCCCCTTCCACCTCTCGGGCTTCATGTCCGCCCGCGGCCTCCTCGCCAACCCAGCCCTCTACGCCGGCTTCCCCGCCTGTCCCTGGGAAGCCCTCGAGACGTTCCTCTGCAGACTCGTCCGCGCGCCCCTGCCGTTCAAGCTCGCCCTGCATCACGTGCAGCAGATGACAAGCCCGGGCATGGGCCCGGACAAGACGGCCCTGTTGTCCAAGAAGGAGAGGGCGGAGCTGAATGCCCTGGGGGACATGTTTGACCTGGTGGACTTTTTGGACCGGGTGGTTGAGCAGCGTACTGGGAGGGTAGGAGGGATGCGGCGGGATTTGTAATGGTCGGAGGAGATGGGATTTCTTTTTTCTTCCATTCTCTGAAGCGAAGAGGGGAGGATGGAAGAAGAGAGACGCATTTTTATTTTTTTTTTGGTACAAAACTGGCAGCTTTGTCCTTGACGGAGGCCCTGGCACGTCTACATGAGACACGCCGTGAAAGACGGGGAGACCTCCCAAGACACCACACGGGCATCCAAATCACATTTTTTTTACTTTTATTTAGTGATATTCTCATGAGTTGCCGTGCTCGGCATAGCAAAGGCCATTCATCTCACACGTGGATCGGAAAGAAAAGAACAACAATAGGAAAAGGAGCAGAAATAAAATAATAGAAATAAGAAGAATCATGAAAAGATGAAATAGAATACAATTATAAATCAATAAAAAGCGGCCGCCGGCAGAAGGGGAGAAAAAAAGAAAAAGAAAAAGAAAAAGAAAAAGAAAAGAAAAAAAGTCAAAGCCCCGCCAGCATGCTCTGAATTCCCGCCGACCCCGCATCGTCCCTCTTCTGCACAAAGGCCCTAAAGTCGCCCTTGCACAGTTTTCCCCTGCCTCCCGCGGCGCCGGTCTGGCCCGGCGCCAGCGTCCGGGCCTTTTCGCGAAGCGCCTCCGGGCCGACGATGAAGAGGGAGCCAATCTCCGTAAGATGCTCCACCAGGGTGGCCACGTCCTTGGCGAGGGCCCAGTCGTTCATGACGGAGACGTACTTTGCAATGTCCTGCGTGACCATGAGCCCGCCCGTGGCGTTGACCTGGAACTTCTTGAAGTGGTCAAAGAGGAGCTGGTGGATGGACAGGGCGAGCTCGCTGAAGAACTTCTCGGCGTTGAGCCCGTCAATGGCCTGGCTGGTCTCCTTGAAGGCCCGGCCGAGGAACTTGCAAATGTTGAGACAGGTCGGGGTCTGGAGGTATTCGAGCTCGGCGCCGCGGGGCCGGAAATCCTGCTTCTTTTGGCCGGCGAGCGACTTGGCGACGTAGTTGGTGATGACGTCAATGGTGATTTTCATGACGGCGTTGGTCTTCTTCTCGATGGCGTCAATGGCCGCGTTTCGCTGGGATTCCATGCTCTTCCGCACGGTCGTGTTGGACTCGGCGAGGCGGATGAGCACAATGGTGATGAAGCGGTCCATGATGGCCGAGATGGTCACGGCCGGCCGGATGGTGGGCAGGAACGACAGATCGGGTTCCGTCTTGGAGTTTTCCACAATGGTCGCCTCGGCGTGGGCGGCGTCGAGCCCCGTCTGGATGTAGACCTGGCCCATGTTGCTGAGCAGGAGCTGGAGCAGCGTGCTGACGTCCTTGGGCGTCTCGACCTGCGATCCCAGCTCGAGTGTTCGTTGGACGCTCTCGGCCAGCCACTTGAGCATGCGCTTGGCGTTGGCCACGCTGAGCGCGCCGTCTTCCTCGGACACCTCGATTTCGTTCTTGTTGTCCTTGTCCTTGATACCGGCGACACGCAACATCATCCGCTTCTGCGTCGGCGTGAGATCCGACGAGTCTAATCGCTCCAGGTACGCATCCTTGGCTGATGCCAGGAACTGGGTGCCCTGTTGGGCCAGGGACGCCATGAACCCCTGCGGGGCTTTCTTCTTTCGCGAATGGTATATGGTAAACTTGAAGAGCAGGGAGCTGTACAATTCCTCCAGGTTCTTCTTCTCCCGCTCAATGTATGAGCTTCCCACGAGGTACGGGATAAAGAGCTCGTCCACCTGCTGGTCAAGTGTTTGTGCAATCTGTCCCGAGCACGGCTCCGGATGTTCCGTGAGGCCGTGCGTTTTCAGATCCTCGATCAGCGAGCTGATGTAGCTCCTCGAGGAATGCAGCGATCGCAAAAAAGCCAACGTCGAGACGGTTTCTGCCTTGCCAAGAACCTTTTCGAGGCGCTGCTGAATGGATTGCTGGAACACTCGCTGGATGAATTTGATGAGAACGGTTTCGTAGTACGGAAATGCGCGCTTGATGATGAAGGATTCATCCTGCATCACGATCCTGACCTCGTCGAGGAGTGACTGCAAGCCAGGGTCCACACCAGGGGGATCTGAGTCCGGGTCGGCCAGGATTTCCCACGTCTCGCCATCGGCGATGGCTTCGTCGTTGAGCTGGTCGCGGTCAATGAAGAACTGGTGTTGATTGACAAAGATGGCAATCACGCTAGCACCACCACTGAAGTCGTACAGGACCTTGGAGCACTCCATCATGTCGTCGAAATTCTGCAACCGATAGCTGTTGTTGAACTGCTCCAGCAGATCCTGTTCGAGGGATTCGCAGAATTTTTCGAGAATCTCGCGCGTGTTGTGCTGTTTAGGAGAAGATCCGTTTTGCCCGGCGGCAGGCGTCGAGCTGTTGTTCTGCAAGCCATTGGCGTGTCCCCAAGAAGACGGGTCAAGCTGCTGGCTTATTCTCATCAACTGCCGGGCAATGACGGCGCATCGGATTTTGTACTCGGCCGCGCCCTGAAGTCGAATGTCCTCCAAGCTCGAGAGAACGCCGGACTCGCTCAACTCGGTCCAGCATTGAATCAGGAACATGGCATCCTGAGCGCGTCGCCGCTTGCGATCCAGCTCCTCGAGCTTCTCTCCGATTTGGACCGCAACGTTGCCTCCACCGTCCGTCCTGCGGTTGGTGTCGGGAGCACTGCTTGGGTTGTCGTAGCCCAGCGAACCGTCGAGTGCTTCAAAGGAGCTCATGGTCTGGTCGAGCTTCCGTCCCAGCCTGTCGAGAGTCTGGTCATGTTGGACTTCGGCGCGGCGGACCTGCGACAAGAGTTCGGATTCCCTCTCTTGCAATTCGTCTCCGAGCGAGGCTAATTGTGACAAGGCATCTAGGTAGAGGAGTCAGTTTGTTCCCAGAGGGATTCAAGCGGAGAGTTTTTAGTAGAAAGGGGTAAAAGGGGAGCGACAACATACTTTCAAAGGTCCGAATCAACGGCTTCGGGTCAAAGGCGGCGGAAGACGGCCCCGAGCGACGATTGACAGGCGCAGCACTGTCGGCTAGACTGTCGACAAAGTCACGGACGATAAAGTCCTTGCTGGAGAAGTTTTCCAAGGTAAAACTCGGCCCCTTGGGGTAGAGGCTCTTGGGCGGCCCTGTGCTATTCCGCTCCATTGCGGCAGAAAGCGGTGCGACAGATGGCGGAATGTGAGGGCTACATGTGCCTACATGTGCCTACATATGGGGGATCTGCCAGAGATGGCGGACGACAGGTCTGAGTCTCGTTGCGTGATGCCGCCGTCGCCGAGGCAGATGCGCCGATATCGTGGGGTGGGGAGAGGGGATTGAGAAGCTGGTCCCAAGCTGTTGGCGCGATGATGCATGAAAACCATCGAGACCATTGCGGCTCAGCCACAGTGTCCCTCCAAGAGCTGAGCAAGCAGACACGGGCCCACGCCACAGATGGCCCCAAGCCACATTACGACGGGAATGACCGCAGCTCCAACAAAAAAATAAAGCCTCAGCCCCGGCCCAATGTCCGTCTCACCTTGGTGATTTGCAGCTGACGGCCATGTTGCCAGGTTGACATGTTGCCAAGTCCAGGTCGCATCATATAACTGTCAACTGGTCTACCCGTCCGCAGCCGTCAGGACGGTGACATCGTTATCCATTCTTCGTATTTCCTCTTTGTCTTTTTTACTTGGCCTTTCTGTCTCAGTCTTGCCTCCTCTTCTTACGCGCTCCTTTCCTCCGCCTCCGTGGCGCTTCCTCCCGCAGCCTGCCGCAAAGTCTCCCGAGCGACAAGCCATCTTCTTGAAGTGCTTACACCAACAGCTCCCTCCCATCTTCTCCTATCGTCATACTTTTTTTTTCCCTTATTTTTTTCGTCGGATTTCAACACGGTCAGCAAACCCGCGCAGACGGTCATCTCGTCTCCAGAATGCCTCTCTCGGCCAAAGATCGCGCGGCCTACCGTGCCGACGACGTGTCGGGCCACAAGTTTCTCAGCCCAAAAGACAGAGAGAGGATCATGAGAGTAAGAGCCGACGTGGCCCAGATATTGCTCCGCTCCCACACAGCTTTTCGAAAATGCTTACCAGACCCAATTTCCTTTCCAGGCAAACTTGCCCAGCCCAAGCGAGATCCCGACCGTCGCCTGTACGAAAGGCCAAGCACAGCGCCGGTCTAGGCTCGGCATTCGACGCTTTCTCAAAAACCAGCTGTTTCTGCTCGTGTTTTCCCTCTTGCACGGCCTCTTTTCTCTGTATATTCGCACCCGACAGGCCTTCCACATTGTCAGCTACCAAATATCATCCATTCTGTACTACCACCATGGCACGCCCGAGTACATTCGGCGAGATGTCATGCGGTTGGGCCGGAGACCCGGCCATCTCAGCGCCATCTTGCAAGCAGAGAAGAATCAGCGGCCAAAGGCTGATCTCGATCGTCTGATTGAGGAGACTGCCGAGCTGGCGGCATGGTGCGCCAGTGCCGAGATTCCCATGCTTTCGGTTTACGAAAAGACAGGTGCGTGGTTCAAAGGCCCACTGCAGAAGAAGGATATCCCGAAAAGGGTTCTTTTTGGGGGGGTTCGGGGCTTCAAAAATAAGCTAACTCTGTTGGTTCTTTTGTTGTTGTTGTTGTTGTTGTTGTTGTTGTTGTTGTTGTTGTTGTTTGTTTTTTTTCACAAATGCAGGTATTCTAAAGAAGCACATGCCACGAGTATACGAGGCCGTTATCCAAAAGTTTACCTTTTACTTTGCCGGCCAACACCCCAGCCTTTCACTCACTTCCCCCAATAAAGACGCCTTCTCGTCACCCGCCCTGGCCGGCGGCGACAAGCACGGCCATTTGAAACTGCATCTTATCTCGGCGCAGGACGGCAGGGAATCAGTCGTTGACCTGACGAGAACCCTGGCAGAAATGTCGCAGCGGGGCAAGATATCCCCGCGGGACATTTCCATGGAACTCGTCGATGCAGAGCTCTCCGAAGGCATCATGCCAGAGCCAGATCTCCTCATCCTGTTCAGCCCCAATGTCGAGCTGTCTGGCTATCCGCCTTGGCAAATCCGCCTGACCGAGATATTCTGTCTTCAGGACAACCAAGAGTTTGGATACCAGGTATTCTTGAAGGCTCTGCGGAAATTTGCCAAGGCCCAGATGCGCCGTGGCAAGTAGAGGGTTGGTCCTGTTTTTTTTTTTTTCCTGTTCATATCAATCAGCTGTATGTGGTGATACAGTCGGGTGGTTTTTCTTTTTTTCTTTTTTTTTCTTTTGTTGTATATATATACATGTCTACGCGTCAGATTTGCAACTCGAGTTCCTTCTGGAGATTCAGCACTCCTTTTTCAGAACGTAGCAAAACTCGGCTCTCGCTCGTCAACTTCATATTCTCCTTTTTCTTAATTTTTTTATTCTCAATTCTTTTTTTAGTTCTTCATTACTTTCCCCCATTCATTAATCAGACTTCATTGAGCCTCCTTCTGGCAAAATCTCCTTCCACACTACCATCTGCCGGCTCTGCCCGTCCCACCTGTACACCGGTCCCGTCCCAACATTGTAATTGTAGTAGTTTTCCGTCCCGCCCCTGATCATGGCCTTCCGAAACGTAATGTTGATGCGTCCCCCATCGTCCTGCTTCTTTCCCGTGCGTTTCGGTATCGAATGCAGCCAATTCGACTGCGTCCGGCCCCTCATGAGAACCATGTCCCCGCTTCCCAGACCCAGCTTCAAAGTCGACTTGCCGTCCGTGACGCCGCCACCATCGCCGCCGCCGCCACCAGAACCAGAACTCGGCTTGTGCTTCATCAAGAAATCCCGCCGCGCGCCGAGTGAAAACGACGCAATCGCCGGGTCTGGACCCAGAAACCGCTCGTCATCGCTGTGGAAGGAGATGCTGTCTGCGCCGGAGGCGTAGTAGTTGACGAGGCAGAAGTTGAAGACGCATCCCGTGGCGGCCTCGGTGGACCGGTGCAGCTCATCCAGACAATGCGGGATAGGACGCGGTGCGTACCGCTCGTACCTCTTATCCCGGGCTGCCCGGCCGGAGACTTTGTCCACGGGGATGCCGTTCTGGAAGAATGAGGTGTCGTCGAGGCCGAATACCGTTGTCCATCTATGGTGGGGGGGGGGGGGGGGTTACATTAATGTACTGGGAAACTATTTCAATGGGGGAATGGTTGGGAACACTCACCGTGGTGTCTTGATATAAGTCTGTATGCCTCCGCGCTTGATGTCGTATTCGACCCTGTAAAAGGGTAATTCTGCGCGCAGAAACTCAAACAGCTCTTTGGCCAGGTAGGACGGGATGTAGGGCTCAAAGTAGACGAGGTCCAGGTCCGGCTGGTCGTTGATTTGTCTGCCTGGACGGGCGGGCAGCGAGGATATTTCTTTGCTGAGTGAGTTGGGAAGGGTGCGGATGGGGTGAGGATACGAGGCGTGCTGGGATGTGCTTTGCTTTGGTAGGGTTTCAGCATCAGGATTTATTATCATTTGTCGTTTTGCTGTTTATTGTTTGAATTTCTGTTTTAGATGGCGGCGATGAGAGCTACAGATCCATATTTCTCATCCCCGAGGTCTGAACTGACGACTTACCTGGTCGTGGTTCACGCTGTTTTCCTCCGTTCGTGCTCGTTTCGGCGATGATGTGAAGAAGGCGTCTAGGGTACGCTTGGCCATGGTTCCGGGGCTGCGTGATCGTTTCCAAGAGGCCAGGTTATTCCGGACAGTGAGCAGTGCACGGAGATGATTAGTACAGAGCATGAGAAAAGCTGTGATGCGCGATCCAAGGTTCTTGGGAGAAAAAGGCATCCGTCAGTGACTCAATACGTGCCGTCGTCAAGTCGTCGGTCATCAGTCGTGACATCACAAACCCGTCGAAAAAAACCCCGTCACTTGATTGGATATCCCCGTCGCGTCGTGGATCCCAACTCCGCAAATTTCCAAAAACCTCCATTTTTTTTTCCCGCTCTCACGGCTCCGTCTCATCAGGGTTGCCCCCCGCTCAGTGAGTTGTGAGTTGAGTCACGTAAACTATGATTTGCATTGACCTTGCCGCGAAGGAGACGTACTCGCCGAGGAACAGCGTCCTCGACACAAAGCCGATCAGGTACAAAAAACGTCTACCATGGAGGTCAGTCCGTTTTTAAATCTCCCTCAACCTTGACTCTTCTCATATCTGCTCGTCGCCTTGCCCATCTTGCTGAATATCTCGTATACATGTGTGCGCGTGTGTGTGTTGTACCCCTCAAGACCGTATTTTTCATTAGTTTACGCTTTGTTCCCCTCTATTCTTCATGTTATACTTCGTCCTGTTTCACGTCTTGGTCTGTCCTTGTTGCATCGTCTCACCATGGAAGCGCATATAGAGCAAACGATCCGAACTGGAAATGAATCTTTTTCGCGCCCCTTCTGCCGCCAGGGCGCTCAAGACCCTGGACCGGTCGCTATTCCTGCGGAGGCTGCCCACGAGCGCTGCGTGCATCAGGGAGAACAAACTCATCTCCAAGTACAGGAAGCAGTTGGAGAAGACCAAGGAGATCTTGCTGCTGGACAAGTTTGATCCGATTGCCGCCGATCCGGATGCTGCGTTGGCGGCGCAAGGGCTAAAGTGTCTTATTTTGAGGCCCAATCTCAAGGCGTCAGGTTTGTTTTTGTGGTTCCTGTAATGCCATTTGGAACTTTCTCTCTCTCCCTGTCTCTTCTTCTTCTTCTTCTTCTTCTTCTTCTTCTTCTTTCCCCCTTTCTGTTTTCCTCAAACACTGGTATGAGGACGATGAAAGCCCATTCCAATGGGATCTGATGCTGACGGGCGAGTGCTGCTCATCCATTATATTAGTACCCGAGACTTGGAGTGATGAGTTGAGAGACGCAACGCGGACGGGAGATGTCAGAGTTGTGCCGTTTGAGTTGACGGTAGGGTATGACATGTGGAGTTATCGTAAGAATCAATTTTTTTGTCCGTCCCTTTTAGAACCCAAGGAGGAAAAGCTGGTCGTTGCTAATTTTTTTTCTTCTTCTACCCTCTTGCCAAAGTCGATGTAATGAGGTCAATCCTCCCGGAGGATCTGCATGGCGAAATTCCCGTCGGCTTCAACACGGCCGGCCATGTCGGTATGTATTGAGAATCATGGCATCAGCATGGACTGGACAAGTCGTCTCTAACGCCAGCTTCAACGCCTTTTTCGCAGCTCATTTAAACATGAGAGGCCAATACCTGCCTTACAAATACGTCATAGCCCAAGTGATTCTCGACAAAAACGCCCATATACGCACCGTCATCAACAAGATTGACAATGTTGGCACGGAAAGTGAATTCCGCACGTTTTCCTACGAAGTGCTCGCGGGGCCCGATGAGATGCTCGTAGAAGTGAGCGAGGCGGGATGCGTCTTCAGGTTTGACTACTCCAAGGTGTATTGGAACACGAAGCTGGGGACGGAACACCAACGGATCTGCGCCATGTTCCAACCCGGCGAGGTGGTTGCCGATGTCATGGCTGGCATCGGCCCGTTTGCCGCCCCGGCGGGCAAGAAGGGCGTGTTTGTGTGGGCAAATGACAAGAACCCAGAAAGCTACAAGTACCTCGGCGAGATTGTCAAGAGGAACAAGGTCACCGAGTTTGTGAGGCCGTTCAATGAGGATGGCCACGACTTCATCAGACGAGCAGCTGATCTCGTGCTGGAAGCGTCACGGCGCGGCGACTGCGCCGTCGTCAAGCCCGCCAAAGTATCGCGCAGCGCACCGCCAGAGTCACGACCCGAGCCGACTCGCATCCCGGTTCCTCCCACCATCGCTCACTACGTCATGAACCTGCCAGCATCGGCGCTCGAGTTCCTCCACAACTTCAAGGGCCTGTACCAGGGCCACGAGAAGCTGTTCTCCCCCCATACCGAGACCAAACTACCGCTCATCCATGCACACTGCTTCGCTGCCAAGGCCGACGACGCAACTCCCCTGGACGATATCTGCCAACGCATATACCGCGAGATTGGTCTCCAGCTCAGACCAGGAGACGCAGAGAGGGAAGGAGAGGTAGCCATTCACGAGGTCCGGGACGTGGCCCCCGCAAAGAGGATGTTCTGCGCAACGTTTCGCTTACCACGCGAAGTGGCTTTTGCCGTGCGTGTCTGAGAATTATGATGACATTGCAGGCGCCTTTGCTGCTCGACTGATCTGTCACAGGGAAGGGGGTCTTTTTGTTGTTGTTGGCCGGGGTGCCCATTTAGGAGCCGAACCCATTGTCAAATCGTCATCTAGGGAATCGTACACACACGGGTGAGGCGAACAGACCTGAATAAGCTTGGGTTGGTTGTTCTTGCTCCAGATCCAGGCATTTCATCATATTCTGCTGGTATCCGCTGCGCGTCCTCCTCGTCCCGTCCGACTCTGTTGTTTCATCAGGGACAATGCGACAAAGACGAAGCGACCGCCACAAAATAGACACAACATGAGGTGCATATCATTTCGAACGCCTCTTTTTCTGATTTTTCTTGTCTGAGCGCGAGCGAGGGTGCGTGCATCGTGCATCGTGCATCGTGCGTCCCCATAGATGCTACACTATTCTTCTCTTCTCTGCAGCCATTCCCCATCCAACTTGTCGCCTTCATGACCAACGCTCCGCGGCGGGTTGGGCTGTGCGGGTGGCTCCGAGTCCAAGCCTGAGCGTTTGACGTTTCCTTCATGTAATGTGTCGCCTGTATGATGACCAAATAACGCCATCCCATCTACCCAGCCCGCAGACCCATGGATGATGGGATCCAGAAGAGACGGGAAAGGGGTAAATCCACCCACTTTTGTCATATTTTTCACGTCCATCACATTTGAAGAGAGCCGCGCGGGGTTCTGCTTCGTATGAGTGAGTGGCTGTTTTTCAATATCACTTTTAACACCCTTTTGTCCTTTTTCTTTTTTTTTTTCTTCCCCTTAAACCGCCTTGGACACGCGATGATCCCTGTCCCAGTCGTCTTCTGAGAAGAGCAGCACGGCACAGGCCATTGATCGTACATGCACATGGCGAAAGCAGCGCCAAACCCCTGAGCAGCCCGAGGAGCAATGCACCGGCAACAAAGTTCACCTAGTACGTAGGGTAGGTAATTGGAATCGTGTACATGATGTGTTGTTAAAAGGAATAGAAGAGATAGCGGAAAGGGGAAAAAAAAAAAAAAAAAACCCTGCTCAATAAAAAGTACCATCAAACGGGTTTCCGCTTCCTCACCAAACACACCTGACCTTGTCCCATCTCGCCCTGTCCAGGACTCAGGTACTTTACTTGTATAAAAGTACCAGACCTAGTGGGCCGACCGACCGTTGCAGCGCATCTTAGCGTCTCCCTCTGCATGCACCAGACAAGATGCTTGCAAGAGTCCATCCATCCACCTCTGCACGACAACGATAACGAACGGACCCGCGGCTCACCGAGCAGGATGGATCGTGGATGGATCGTGGATGGAACATGGAATGGAAGGACTTGCCACGGGAATACCGCGCGGGCCAGACGCGAGAGGATAGGTTACCCTATTGCAGCAGACGCACCAAAAACACGCACAAATAAACCGCGCGCACATAGAAAAAAAAAACGAAAAGAAAAAAAAGAGATGCTGGGATACGGATCGAAGCCCTTTTGGTTCACGGTTCAAATTGAAACGTCGGCGTGGCGTGGCGTGGCGTGGCGATTTGGGTATAGCTATGTACACTCGTCATGGGCATTTTTTTTTTCAGGTGCGCGGGATTCTCTTTGATTTATTAAACTTTCCTTTTCTGGACTTGATTTTGGTTTCTTTTCACCTTCCCCTTTTCCTTTTCCTGAATCTAGAGGTGCTGCTTGCGCTGGAGGCAATCCAACAAGGTCAAGCGGGGAAGAAGTGTAGAGCCGTCCTTGTCCACGTGCACGGGTTTAGTCTCGAAACAGATGGTAATGAATGGATTTTTAGAAAAAAAAAAAAAAAAACCTAATTGTTTAAAAAATAAAACTCATCCGATCGTAGTGTTTTATTAAAAATACCAGACCAGACGGGACGGACAAACAGGAAGCAGGCCCTCCGTCTACGTCATTCCACACCCAGACACCAGACTTGTCCTGTCCTGACTCTCCTGTCCTGACTCCGGCCCTGCGCGCGGCATGCCATTCGCTCATCCATCCCATTCGAAAAAAACCTACATACTGTATACACACGTCCCCGAAGGCCACACATTTCGCCCCCCCCAAGCATGACGGCACAATCGCGCGGGTTTGCCATTTTGCCACGCCCTTTGTCGGCCTGGCACACATGGACCATGGTCCTTGTTCGGAGTCTTGCGTCTTGGGTGTGGTCCCCACTGCGGTGGCCCATCGTGGGCCCTGGGATCTCGATGCGGTTCCGTGATAAGAGGGGGGCATGTTGCTGTGGAGGTGGGGTGATGCTGGTTGCTGATGTACATGTGTATATGTACTCTGTACAAGATGGATGAACGGATGTGAATGCGTACGGCGTAGTTTTTTTTTTTTTTTGTTTGCCGTTGACAGTTCTTCAAAAGGGCCTAATTCCGAATATGCTCTCCCCGAGCTCCTAATCTTTTGCGAATTTCGAGCCAAAAAAAAAAAGTGGTCCAATTCTACAACCCACGGAATGTGCACATAACCTCGGCATTTTCCCCACTGCGAACTCTTCAACAGAACGAGGGTGAAGACGGGGGCAAAAAAAAAAGAAAGAAAGAAAGAAAAAGAAAAAAGAAGAAGAAAGGCGGGAGTGGCCTATTTCTCGTTCAAATGACCAGTGGCATTACAATCTTGTGCCCAACTACAATAAAAGAAATAGAAAACGTCTTAAGACGTTGGCCACGGCACCGCCACAAATCGCCGAATATCGTTCGGGTCTGGATTGTTCAAAGTAGCTGCCAAATGCGAAGCCACGGTGGTCGTTGCCTTTTTCTCTTGTCTTCTTTTTTTATATTTTAAAAACAAGATATTTTGATTGTCATACCTTTTTTTTTTCCCCATTCCTCTCAGGCCGGCGGTTCTTGAAGCGAACGGTTTTTGAAAAACAAAACAAACAAACAAACAAAGCGGAAAGTGTCGGTTCAAGGGTAAAACCGGGGTTATATAATTCTAGAAGCAACAATGCGGATCGGCGGGGATTCTGAAATCAGTGATGGGCCGATACAACCGCCCTGATCTACCCTTACTACCTAGTACCGAGAGATGGCTGTCTGGACTAGACACGGCAAAGTGGTCGTCGAAAGGACAGGCCACTGTAGAAAGCCATCACGGAGACAATGAAACGCGATGCAAGTAAAATGCACGGGAACATCTATCGTCCCACTGGACGTGCGTACATGCATGTACATTCTGTATGTACATGCACAGATACAGTACAATAGAGTACGTACGATAGCACCATTGGCAGGGAGAGAGTCCTCAGCCGAGACACGCAAGGTCGCTGGCACGTCAAATCATGCCATTCGGGTGCGGGTCGGGGCAGAAAAGAAACAGAACGACCAAGGTATTTTTTTTAAAAGAAAGTTAAAAAAAAAAAAAAAAAAAAAGGAAACGACGCTTCGTGGCCACTGCTCAAGGGCGAAAGCGCACCACAATCCAGACTCCATATACATGTCGTGTAGCCAAGAATGCAGCCTGGCCCTGGGCTTTATTGGTAAAGGATTGCTGTAGTTGGCGAGCGGGCTTGGGATGACCGCTTGGCCGTCCAGTCCGCTTGCTCCATTGGCTATCAGGCCATCGTCCTCTGGCTGCATGTGTCGACATTTGGTTTTGCAGACTGGAGCAGACTGGAGCAGACTGAAGTGCGGCCGGGATGAACCCCCGTTCTGTCCTGTCGACACATGCGCGTGCAGCCAAGTCACGGAAGGGCCAGGCCACGTACATAGAGCAAGTATGCAAAGCAACCAGACATGCTGCAGAAGCAAGTCAAGTATCGGTTACAACGTGTGGGGGATGGCAATCTGCGGAGACCGGCACGGACTGGTTCAAAATCAGCATGCAGCATGTACGGCATACGTCCCATCGTCAAAAGCCAGGATGGAAAAAGACGGACTCCATTGATAAGTTATCAAGCAGGCACTCACCAGCACTCTATTATTATGCCACACACGGTAAGGTCCATCCTGAAAGTCTCCAACCATCAGGAAAAGACCCAAAATGCCATTGCGCCTTCCCGTCCCTTCCTCTGCTCACAGTGAGAACGGCGCGGCTCGGGGCTCGCGCCCGTGACGAGCCGTCCATTGACCAAACTCGGACTCTTCATCTGCATTTTCCGGGCTCTGGTGCGAAAACCGTCGGCTCGCCACGGGCCAGTCCATTGACCAACTCCAACTCTTCCTTCACCTGCCTCTTCATTTATCAGGTTTCTTATGCGCAAAAAGCGCGCCTCGCCCCTCACCAGCCGCTCGTGAAACCCACCGTTTGTGACATAATTTCATCATTGCCATCATGGCAGCTGCAGCTGCGTCGTCGCACTCAAAAAACGTTTTTGCTGTCAACAATTTTTCTTCCTTTTGTGCTGCGTGGAGCCGTGGACCTCCCTCCCTCCCCAAGGCGTGCCGAATTTGCTGCCGGCGCCATGAGCTGCATCGTCCGCATCAGGAAAATTTGCTTGCAATGACGCGATAAAAACATCTTTCTAAAAGAGACGAGCGTCATACTGGAGAATGGCACAACATCCAATGAGGCTATATAAAGTACAATCATGCTCATGTGGTGGCATCGATGCATGAAATGAAGCTGGCGTTAGTAATGAACGGTCTGATATTCTTGAAGATACAAAGGAAAAAGGTAAAAAAGTTTTTTTGCTCACCAAGCCCAATTTTTTTTCCGGACTTGATTTCTTCCCCCCAGCGACCGTTACCGCTTCGTAACAATTGGCTAGAAGGAAAAAACCATTTTTTTTTTCAAAAAAAAAAAAAAAAAGACAAATGCGCCCTGCTGCAAATTGACGTCGTAGAGTCGCAATGATGTCGGAAAACCCCCCAAAGTCAAGCACCAGACAGAGCTGATTTCTGAATTCATGCTTCGCAACGATCATGGATCGCCCTGGCATTGCAATCTGTGTCAAACGAACAATCGTTCTTTTGCGTTACGCCATGGAAAACCACTTCTCGGTCCGAAGATCAAAGACAGTGAGTGGTAATGTCATGCATGACTGAATTTTGCTTGAAAGACACGCGACATCCATATATATATATGTATGTACATATATGCATACATGTGTCTGGATACGTGTATGTTCATGATCTTATTTCCATCTTGGCGCTGCGAGATATTCTACCATTTACTCAAAGACCCTGCCTTCCGGCCAGCGAAAAAAAAAAAAAAAAAAAGAAAGGCGAGAAGCCCAGAAAGGGAAGCCGCGGATTAGCGTTCCTGCCGAAAAGACCCCAGTTTGTTTTGAACCGAATCCGTTACCCACTGCTCACCGCGACAGTTTTTGCAAGACCCTGCAGAAATATCGGACGCGCAATGCCAGAAAAGTGAAACCCTCCTTCTCCCCTTCTCTCCCTCCCTCCAGATCAAATGTCATAAGAAACGCAAAATGGCCCCACGCGGTTCCCGGTAAACCGCCCGCACGCCCCACTAGGTCAGTCCTGGTACTTTTAGCAGGGACCCGGTTCTGCCCCAAGGGGAGGGCCCCGCTGATCTTCAATTTGATGCTACCAAAGTATCTTGGAGCTGGCGGCGAGCGCTTAGAACGAAAATGCCCACGCTGATATTCCAGCCAGTCATGTGCGATTCTTGCCAATAGCCGTGCACTTGCCCGTTGGCGTCTTATCTACGGGTACCCACGGCAGGAGCCATCGTGCTCGAGCAACTTCTTTCGTGCCTCACACTAGGAAACTTTGGAGCAAGTGAGGCTGAGGTCAGAGTTAGAACCCTCTTGCCCCATCATGATGATACTGGTTGGTATGTCCATGTGCTTCTTTTCGCTCCGTTATTGATCAATTGAGGTCAACGTCAACGGTCATCTAGCTCTTTCAGCACAAGGCACTAACCCCCCAAACACCCCCCCCCCCCACACACACCAAGTGCCACCATTAATCCTCCTTCCTATCGGCTTTCCTCTTTTTCTGCACGCCATCGATCATGGCCAAGTACATGCATGAAGCACTGCGGCAAAAACCCACGCAGCCCACGGCCACTCGGCCAGGGCTGCGAGAAACACTGTGTTGCGTTAATCTCATTGTTTTGCAGGATATCTGCAGCCATTCCGATTCTAAAACTCCCCACTCCTGCTCTGAGGTGTCCCTATTCGGAAGGAGAGCTTTGAGATGGATGGCTTTCGTGATGGATGCTCTTGCCATGCAAATCCGGGTTCGGGTATTCATGCCATGTTCATCTGGCATCAATACTTTTTGTGTGTGCATTATTGGTCCGCGAATATGATGGAATGTCGATTCCCGGGCGCCGATTGTGAATGAATGAATCGGAGCTTTGATACGAAGCCAACGGTCGGTACTCTGGGTATGCTAGTATGCTAGCTGTACATATCTGGTAGCAAATGTGTAGGTCCATGAATCGTGATTGGAGGCTGCTACAGGACTGACGCGTAATTGAGCACTAGCTGCAGCCTTCACCGTCTTGGCTACTTGGTACATGTAAGCCTGGCATTTTCGATTTCCAGGCACAGGGCAGGACAGGGCAGGACAAGAATAGGACAGGAACCGGGGCAGGAACGGGGCAAGAACGAGGGCAAGAACAGAGCAAGAACAGAGCAAGAACAGAGCAAGAACAGAGCAAGAACAGAGCAAGAACAGAGCAAGAACAGAGCAAGAACAGGGCAAGAACAGGGCAGTGACGACTAACAGATTCCGTCCGAGACAAGGTGAAACCCCATTCTTGTGCGATCATCATATCGTCTCGTGACAAGATAGCGATAGGCTTACCACTTTTTAGGAAGCAGTGAGCACAATCGAGGGCGAAATAAGGATGAGACCCCAGACAAGCTTGAATATGAAAGAGTCGAGACACCCCGAGTGACGCCGACCCACCCATGGCAGTCGGAGCAATCCAACCACCACCATCAACGATAGGACTATTTTCTAGTGCACTCAAACTGGCCAAAGTCATCCACTCTCTTTGATTCTACTTGGAGTAGATGATGTATTTCGCCGGCGCCGCTTGGCAACAGAGACAGGTGCACTCGTATCGCCAGCCACGTATCTCGGCGCATTCAATCAAGATGCTAGGTTGGTACCTAGGTACTTAGGTAGGTAGGCAGTTGGTGCCAAGGCAGGTAGGTACCTGATGATCATTCAGGTCTGTGTTCAATGTTGGCTCGTCATTCTCCAAATTTTGGCCTTTAGAAGCGGAATGCGTCTTTCGTGGACGCAGACCCAGACCCAGAGAGCCGACATGAATTTGAGTTGACGTTGCTGTTTCCAGATGGGGGGATTTTAAATGGACCTGCGGCTGCCACTGGCGCACTCACTTTCGTCACTGATGCGTACTTGGCTATGGGGCAATGTGCAAAGGTGCAGCATCGGAGTCGTCACTGATGCGTATTGGGTGGGTATCTACAATGTGCTGGCTGATAAGGGGTCATGACCATGGATGAACAACGAATTGATACTGGCCGTCACCGTAAAAAATAAAACCATAATTGTGTGGCCGATGCGCCATCATACCTTGTCCAATGCCGAAAGAATGATAATGGTTCACGATAACACAAAAATCCCAAGGGAACCCAGAACCCAGACGCAGCCTCAAAAGGCGGCATTGCTGTCTTGAATTTTTGGCTTCGGAGGCCACTTCTAAAGCCAGCCATGAAGCCAGCCCTGAAGCCAGCCCTGAAGCCAGCTTTGAAAGAACCCCCAGCCGTGGATGTTGTTTTCCCTTGAACTCTTTTGACGGGCAAGTATAAGTGGACGGATGAGGCGACGTGGCTGGCATGGTTGGACTGCATAGAGCAACAAGGTTTGCATGCAGGGTGCAAGCCCTGATGACTGTATGATATTGAAAGTCATGTCAGATGGAGGCAAAAACATGAATGGGATTTCTTTTCATGTAGGCAGGAAGGCAACACGGACTGGTCACTGGTCTTGCGGGCTGGGCAGTTTCGACGCAGCGGTGCAGCAAGTGCATGCTAGGTACCAAAGTACTCGCCAGTAGCTGAGTAACGTACCTAACATGTACTTAAAGCACCTGTAGTCTGACTAATCGCACGACACACGAGTGCAGGCGTCCGGCCTGGTGCCGTTTCTCCGCATGCATCCCGGCGCAACAGTGGCGGCAGTAGGTGCCTACCTAGTACTTCTTGACGGAAGTACCCAGCCATGTACAGCCGTCGATGGTCTACCGGCTTTAGCGCCAGAGACCGCCAGGGACTGCCAGGGAGAGCGAGAGAGCCACCTGAAAGACCAACCAGACCTGTTTTGACTGGATGCGGCTGGTGGCTGTCGCTAGCAAGGAAGGAACCACGGAGGGGGAAAAGGAAAGGAAAGGAAAGGAAAGAAGAGAGAGAGAGAGAGAGAGAGAGAGAGAGAGAGAGAGAGA
>AFRA01000411.1:0-28163 GCA_000223055.1 Claviceps fusiformis PRL 1980
TGTTAAAATAAAAAAACTATTAATATTAAGAAAAAGCTATTATATAAGTATATTTAGTATATATTAATGATATAATAATAAAACTTAACCTTAACTTTATATTATTATTAAAGTAGTTTACTTTTACTTAAGCTTTATTAAATATAAATTTATTATATTTATTTAAATATATATAAAATAAATTAAGCTAAATACTTTACTCTTAAGTTACTATATTTTTAAAGTAAAATTACTAATATATAGCTATTAAGCTAATAATAGAAACTATTATTATATTTTATTATTTTATAAAAACTTCAACTATCCTTATTTTATTAATATAAGTATATATTTAATATATTACTAATATAAAATAAAAAAGGCTTTAAAAAATATAAATTAGGAACTATACTTATAAAGTAGCTTATATTAACTTAATTTATTCTTTAGTTTTAGCTTATAAAAAAACTATAAAACTAATAAGCTAAGAATATTAAGAATATAATATAAAGGGGTACTTAAGATAGTATAAGTATAGAAATAGTAATAAGCTATATAAATATTATAATTAGTATAAGTCATTATAATATATAAATTATTTTTAATAAAAAATAAAAAATAGTAATTTATATATATATATTATATTTATACTAGCCTTAAGCCTATACCCCTTTAGCCTCTTTCTTTTCCTTTTTCTCCCCTTTTTTTTTACTCTTTGTTTTTTTCTTTATTTTTACCTTTATATAGCTTTATATTATAATTAAACTAAGCTTATTTTATAAAATTTTATTTAGTTTCTTTAAATACTTAAAGTAATATACTATAATATATAAATTACCCTTATAAGTAACCGAAGGTATTACTATATCTTTATTAACTTAGTTTAACTTTAGTTTTATATTATATACTTTTTTATAATATTAGTTAAGTTTAGCTAGTAGTTTACCCTTTAATATAGTTAGAACTAGTGTAGGGTAACTATAGCTTTACTATAGTACCTAAAATAGTTATATATAGGTTTTTCCCCCTAGTTTAGGTTTTTTTTATATAGTTTTAGTAGTAGAGGTAATAGCTATTAGGTTTAGCCTAACTAGTGTATATAATAATAATAATATAGTTTTTTTTATAAGAAAGCATTATTTTCTTTAGTATAAAATAAAATATTTAGAGTTTTTAAAGGTTTTTTAATTTTTATACTTATAAAGTTTTTTATTAACTTATTTTTAGTAATATTATATATAACTATATTATTAGTATTTTTTAAGTACTTCATACTATTTTTAATATAATAGTTTTATTTTTTAGTATTAAATTTACTTATTTAAAATGGTATTTAAGCTTAGCTTTTTAAATAATACCTTTTATTATTTGTTTACTTAGAATTAACTATAGTAAAGTTTATAAAGTTTTAATTAATAAGTTTTTTAATAACTAAAGGCTTTAAGTAAGTCTAAAGGTTATTATTAATATATTAATATTAAATAAAAACTTAAAGGTTTTTAATTTTTTTTTAATAAAAGTAGTTTTCTTTATTCTTAAGGTTAGGAAAATCTTAGTAAAAAGCCTAAAAATAGTAAATTTATTATAGCTAGTTTCTTATAATAAAACTAGTAACTAAAGAATTTAAGCTAACAAATAAAAGTTACTTACTTTCTTCAATAATTAATATAAACTTTATAGTCCTTATTATTAACTTCTATATAATAAATAAGTATATAAGAAAGTAGTAATTACTACTACTTATTATAAACTAAATATTATATATAAATTAGGGGTACTTATATTATAGGTATAGTATATTATAAAGTAATAATTAGAAGAAACACTAAAGGTATAAATAAGTAATTAAATGTATATATAGTTTAAGTTATTTATTATAAGAGAAAAGGGGGACGGAACTCTCCTATATGTAGTGGGTTTCGCCATTGTGTGCAGATCATAACAAAGAGTTATTTATATATTAGTATTAAAAAAATAATATAAAATACTATTATTATATTATTTTCTGCTACTCAAATAATAATTATTTATATTATTATAAGCTTAATATACTCTTAATACATAATTATAGTAAGCGTTATATAGTTTTTTAAACCAATAAATACTTTGAACTAACTATACTGTTCATTATATATTAATAAATTACTTAAAGTAATTTAAACTATAAAGCATATGGCCTATTCTTATTAAAGCCTTATAATAAATTCATAGTTGTTTTAATAACTCAAGAAGCCTTTATAATAATATAGTTATTCATATAATATTAAAACTATACTTTATTTTTATGTTTTCTTTAAATTTTTTAAATTTGTTTACTTTTTCAATATAACTTGAGTGAAATATATTAAATATTTATATCAAAAAAGCAAAGTTAATAGCTATAAACATATGTTAAATAAAACTTATACTTATTAAAGGTTTAAATTTTTTAAATATCTTAAATTAATATTATAAAATAATTCTTTTATAAATAAATATTATTATTTACTTTTTATTAATAAAGGTTTATATAAAGTAGCTACAAGCTTAATAAGGGTTTATATTATATTTACTTAAATATTAAAGTACTTACCTTTATATAAATCATCTATTAATAAATCTACTTAATAAGTATATACTAATAATAGCTATACTATAATATTACTATTAAACCTATGTAAAACCTCATTTAAAGGCTTATATTTCAGAAATAATAAGAATAATTAATAGATTTTATTAGAAATAATGGAGGTGGGTGCTGTAGAGCACAGCTTACTAAGGTAGTGGGCTTAGTGAGCGTGCATGTACAGATCCACTGCTCTGTAGAGCAGAGCACTATAGCAAGCTATAGTCTACTATATCTTACGTAAAATAGAAGCTTTTATATTACTTTTAGCACTATTTAATTCGCTAAAGAATTTATAATAAAAATATTTAATATTTTATACTTAGTATCTAGCTTTATGGATATATATAGCTAGTAAGAGTAATTAATAGTCTATATAGTTAGTAGCTATAAAGGGGTTTTTTACTTCCTTTTCTTATATACTTACTAGCTTTATTAGTAAATTCTAATTACGAGCTAAGCTTTATAAGCTACTTTTTATTTTTTATAAAATTTATTTATATAAAAGAAATAAAAAAATAGATTTATAGCTATATAAACTAGCTATTAATATACTTGTAATTAGTTTACTATTAAAAACTAATTTTTAAATATTTATATAAAAAGAAAGCTTAAAATTTAGTAATAAAGAATTTAATTTTAAAACCTTTTATAAATTTCTTTTTATTAAAACAATAGTAAAAATATATATTATAAGGTAGCTGCTACCTTTCTTAACTAAGTAGCTATTAGCTAGCTTAGTTACATTCTTTAATTTATTTCTTTATATTTTTATTAGTTACCTTATAAATTTAACTTAAAGACTAAATTTACTTAGTAGCTAATAGCCTAACTATATAGCTATTAAAATAAGTAAAAAAGGTTAAAAAGAAAGGATTTATAGGGACCTTATACCTACAAGCCTACATATATAACTTTAGTTAGAATTCTATAGTTATGCCGCCTATGCGTGCGCACGCTTGCTAGCTTGCACTAGCTTACAAAGCCCCCTTTAAAGTGCTTCTATCAGCGCTATAATTATAGCACTAATAGTGAGGAATCCACTGTAAATAACCCTGTTATTTTCAACAGATTTTATTTATATAATATATAGCTTATAAAGCTAGGCCTTGATAGTACTTTATATAAAGTAAGTTAGTATTACTTTTACTTAAGAACTATAGTAAATACTTATTGAAACTATTTCTTTAAGAATATTTTAGCTTAGATTAAGAATAATAGAATAAACTTAATACTTATTTACTTTAATATTATAAAGTGAATTAATAAAAATCTATAAAGAATTATTTTAAAAGCTTAAATTAAAAATAAAAACAGTTCTTTTTATAGATATTTATTAATTTTCTTATATAACTTTATAACTTACAAAGTAGCTACTTACTATTTTTTATAGCTACTAACGTATTATTAATAAATATATAATAAAGACATATTTAATATCTTTATAGCCCCTCTTTAAACTAATATTAACCCTTATAGCTATTATTTAAGAACTTATTAGTAACTGTTTTAACTATATATAGCTAAGCTATTATTATATTATAAAGGTCTATACCTAACATATATATAAATACATACTTAAAATAATAGCCTTAAGCTAAAATAAATATATATTTATTTTGGCTTAAATTAAAACTATTTATTAGCCTTTATTTATATACTAAGCTATAATGAATTTATAAACTATTACCTTATATATATATTATATTATACTATAATTATATAATATAGCTCTTATAAATTAGCTTACCTTAAAGTCAGGACTACTATAGCCTAACCTTAGTAACTAATCTTAAACCACTTTAGCTATTTTATACTCTTTTTAATAACTATTATTATTAAGCCTAGTAAGTAGTATAATTAATATTTATACAAAGTACCCTTATAAGCTTATCTTAAGCCTAATGAAACAGCCCTAATATATAGTATATAGGTTTTCCTTTCTATAATAGAGTTTTTTCTAAATAGATAAGCAAGCATAGGTTCTAAATAGCGGTCTCTAAGGTCCCTAGTTTATTTCATAATAATAATAATTATTATTTATGTTTTCATTATTCAAAAATTTAGTTATGCTCTTTTAGCTTATAATAAAAGAATAAAATTATTATTATTTATATTACATTAACCTTAAATAGTTATAGCTACTTAACAAATCTCAATTAATCATTTTTTTATTTTTTTAGCTTTGTAAGTAATTTTAAATACATAAGAACTTTTATTAAAGTATTAATTTTAAAATAATAGAGTAAAAACTATTGAAAATATATAAATTTAAGGGTAGTAAAAAATAGCTTTTAAAAGCTTAGCTTTAGTTTCTTCTTAAGGTTTAAGAAAAGCATTTTAAATAATCTTTAATTATTTTATTAAAGGTTTATTAATGTTTTAATAGCTTTAAAATAATATATATATCTTTTAATTATACTTATTTTAGGCTACTTTATGAACTAATTTTCAGTATATTGTTTAAGAATTCATAACATTATTAATAATGATATCTTGTATTTATTATAACCTTATATTATGTACTAAATAGCTATCAATATATAATGTTTTCAATTATTTAATAAATACTTATCAATATACATTATTTTAGTAATATTATTGACAAACATTAAGAGTCTTGTATTATTTTTATAGTTCTTAATAAACTTAACCTTTATATTAATTTACTTAACGGCTTTTAGGTTTTTATACTTATAAGCAAAATAAACGGCCTCTAATAATTAAGCTATTTTTTAATCTTCTTATTAAAAAGGTTTTTTATTAATATTAAAGTTATTTATATATAAAACTAAAGTTCAAAGTTATAAAATAAAGTTTTTTAATTATATTTAATAAATTATTTACTTCTAATGAAATAATTATAAAGCTATATTTAGGTGGATAAATATCTTTTAAAGAAAAAATCTAATTTTTATTAAGAACTCTGTTTTTTAACAAAATTTATTATTAAGTGTTATAGACTAGCCTAGATAGCGACTGCTATCTAGTGTTAATAAAGTTATTATTATCTATAAGGAGGAAGAAAAGACTACTATCTCCCTCTACTATATATTTATTTTATATATAATATATACTTATAGGGCTTACCCTATAGGTATAATAGGTTGCCTTATATACCCCTCTTCTACTTTACTAAGAATTTAAGCCTTTAGCTTAAATCTATTATATAGCCCCTTACTTTACTACCCTTTAGCTATTAAGTAGTTAATAAATATTAAAAATATAATAATAATATTATAATATTAATAATATACTTTACTAAGGCTAAATATTTAGCTTAGCTAGTTATAGTTTAATACTTAGTATTAATAAAATAAAACTTTAAAATAAAAATCTAAAAATTCTAAATTAATTAGCTAATTATATTTAGAATACTAACTATAAATGTTTTATTTAGCTTCTTTATACTTATAAATATAGTTTTATTATTTTTTTTTATTAAAATTCTATGTACTTTAAGCCTTTTATTTAAATATTTATTAATACTTATTTATTCTTTATTATTATTTATATTCTTTTTATATATATTTCTTAATATTAATAAAAAATCTATTATAACTACCTATTAAATTTAAATAATAAGCTTTTTTATCCTTATTATTTTATTTATACTAACGCTAAGCGCTATAAAATTATATTTATTACTACTAATACTTTTTTTTCTTTTTCTCCTTCTTTAAATAATTATTATATTTTAAGCTATTATAAAGTAAAAGGTAACTTTAAGAATAAGTTATATACCCTTATAAATCTCTTTAAGCTAAATATTTAATATTTATTTTATATTATTTATATAATAAATAATAGCCTATTCTTATATATATTAAGCCTTATATATTTTTATAAGAAATATTAAAGGAAGAAATTAACTTATATAAGAAATACTATTATATTTACTTAAAGCCTTACCCTTTACTACCTTACTTATAAAATAATAGTAGCTATTTATTATAATAAAGCTATAAAAGTACCTTATATTCTTACTTATAATATCTTTAATAATAAGAAAAAAAAGGTTCTCTTAAATAAGCTATTTAAAGCTTTATATACTTATTTTATTAGTATTTTATATATTATAAAGAAATATACTATATTTATTATTACTACTAGCTTTTTCTTTATATTATTCTTTTAGCTATTACTATAAATTTAATTTATTATTAATAAAATACTTACTTACTCTTTACTTACTTTTACTATTAATTTTACTATTATTTATTTATTAAAAACTAATATTAACTATATTAATACTTAGTTATTTAAAGTATAGTACTAAGTTAAATAATTAATATTTATATATTAAGATTTATTTACTTATCTTTAGTTATATTACCCCCCTTACTAATTTATTTACTACTATATTTAAAGAAGTAAGTATATACCCCTATATTACTCTCTCTTACTTTTTTAAGTATAATGCCCCTTCTTACTACTACTATACCTTTTTTTATTATTACTATACCTTTTTTTATTATTATTATATCTTTTTTTATTACTATTATACCTCTTTTTACTATTATTATACTACTACTTACTATTAACTAGCTTTTAATATTTATATTATTTATATTTAAGCTACCCTTAAGTATCCTTAGTTCCAAGCTATAAAAGCCTAACTTATTTCTTATTAGCTAAAAGTTACTCCCTTTACCCTTTTTTAGCTTACTCTTTATAGCTATATTAGCTAAATATTATAAAAAAAAAAGAATTTAAGTAATTACTTTATTTAAATAATAATAAAGTATAGAAATATTATAATTAAAGTAAAGCTGTTATGGACTAGCCTAGATGGCGACTGCAATCTAGTGTCGATGAAGTTATTATTATCTATAAGGGGGGAGGAAAGGTTACTATCCCCCTTTACTATATATCTAGTTTATATATAATGTGTGCTTATAGGGTTTGCCCTTTAGGTAAGGTAGGTTACCTTATATACTCCTTATATACTCCTCTTTTATTCTACTAAGGATCTAAGCCTTTAGCTTAAATCTATTATATAGCCCCCTACTATACTATTCCCTAGCTATAAGATAGTTAATAAATAGTTAGGTTATAATAATACTATTAGGGTATAAGTAACGCGCCCTATTAGGTAGAACTATATATCCTAGCTAGTTCTAATTTAGTGCCTAGTATTAATAAAATAAAACCTAAAATAAAAACCTAAATAAAAATCCTAAATTAGCTAGCTAATTATATTCTAAATATTAACTATAAATCTCCTAGTTAGCTCCCTTAAGCCTATAGGTATTATTTTATTATTATCCTTATTACTAATATTCTATATATATTAAGCCTCTTATTTAGATATTAATTAATACCTATCTAGCCTTTATTATTATTTAATATCTTTCTATATACCTCTTATAATATTAATAAATAATTTACTACTACTATTTATTAAATCTAAATAGTAAGCTTCCCTATCCTTATTATTATACTTATTTTAAAAAAACTAAGATTATAAAATTATATTTATTACTATTAATGCTTCTTTTCCTTCTCCCTTACCTTTAAATAATTATTATATTTTAAGCTATTATAAAATAGAAGGTAACTTAAAGAATAAGTTATATACCTCTATAAATCTCTCTTAGCTAGATATTTAGTGCTTATTCTATATCCTCTATATAGTAAATAATAGCTTATTTTTATATATATTAAGCCCTAAGTACTTTTATAAGAAGTACTAAAGAAGGAAATTAACTTATATAAGGAATATTACTATATATACTTAAAGTTTTACTCTTTACTGCCTTACCTATAAAATAATAGTAGCTATTTATTATAATAAAGCTATAAAGGTACTTTATATTCTTATTTATAATACCCTTAATAATAAAAGGAAAAAGGTTATTTTAAATAAGCTATTTAAAGCTTTATATAACTATTTTACTACTACTCTATATACTATTAAAAAGTATATTATACCTACTATTACTACTAGCTTCTTACCTATATTATTCTTTTATTTACTAGTCTAACCTTAGTTTACTATTAATAAAACACCTTTATATTTACTACTTATTTTTATTATTAATTCTATTACTATTTACTTATTAAAAATTAATATTAACTATACTAATACTTAGTTATTTAAGGTATAGTACTAAATTAAATAATTAATATTTATATATTAAGATTGATTTACTTAGCTTTAATTATATTAGCCCTTCTTACTAACTTACTTATTATTATATTTAAAGAAGTAAATATACATATTTATACTACTTTTTTTTATTTTATTAAATATAATACCCCCTTTTATTATTATTATGCCTTCTTTTACTACTAATATACTTCCTTTTACTAATATTATAATATTACCTATTATTTACTAGCTCTTAATATTTATAATATTTATATTTAAGCTACCTTTAAATATTCTTAGTTCTATACTATAAAGGCTTAACTTATTTTTTATTAGCTTAAAGTTACTCTTTTTACTCCCCTTTAGCTTACTTTCTATAACTATATTAGCTAAATACTATAAAAAAAAAAAAAGAAAGGTTTAGCTAGTAGCTTTATTTAAGTAATAGTAAGGTATAGAAATATTATAATTAAATTAAAGCTTATATAAAGCTTAATAATATTAAAGTTTATATTAAATAATATACTATATAGTATTAATTAAGAGTTATAATATACCCCCTTTAGTTTATTATTAAAATATATATCTTTTTATTATACTTTAAAATTTATTAATGCTTTAATATTCTCTACGCTTTTAAGTAGCTTTTATATTAGCTATATATAATTAACTTATTTAATTAATATATTATAGTAGCTACCTTAACCTTTAGTATTCTTTATAGCTAAAATAGACTTAATTTAGTACTTATAAGGTATATTTATATTATTATTTTAAAGCTAAATAAGGATTAGTTAGGAGTTAAGTAGGATTTAGAAAAGAAGTAAATTATTTACTATATATTTAATTAAATTAATATAAAAAATAGAGTAAATACTATTAAGGATATTTAATTTAATAGTAAGGGGTATAGAAGCTTTAAGTATAATATATTTAGCTATAATTTAATTTAACTTTTTACTTAAGTAAAGGGTTTAAATATTATAAAAGCTAAGCTAAACCTTATTATTAGCTTAGTATTATTTTATAAAGTAGTATAACTAATTAAAGGACTTTTATTAATATTATTAAGTAAAATTAATAATAGCTTAAGTAAGTATTATTCTTTACTTAATATACTTAAAAAACTAAACTACCTATCCCTTAAGGGATATTTAGTTTTATATAAAAGCTAGTATATATTATACTAAATTAATATTAAACCTATAAAGGGCTATATATATACTAAGGCTAGTAACTAATAAGTTATAATTATTAAGTATAAGCTAATATACTATTAAGTATATAAGCTAGTTTATTTAAGTAAAAAAGACTATAATATATAAAACTACTTAAACCTTTTAATTTATATATTCTATATTTCTATTAGTTTAAGGGTAATAAAATATAAAGAGAAGCTACTAAGTCCTTATAAAAAAGTATAATAATAACTAAAAGCTACTTATTTAGTTTAAGCTATAGTTTAATATAATATTTAA
This sequence comes from Claviceps fusiformis PRL 1980, assembly GCA_000223055.1. Lineage (NCBI taxonomy): Eukaryota > Fungi > Ascomycota > Sordariomycetes > Hypocreales > Clavicipitaceae > Claviceps > Claviceps fusiformis. The sequence goes on from AFRA01000411.1 coordinate 10,157, forward strand.
AGGGAACCTATAAAAATACTATTAGTAGTTTAGAAAGTATTAAGTATATACTTTAATACTTATATTTATTATAGCCTTTAACTAAATATACTTAAAGAGGTAGTTTATAATAACTATAAGGAATTAAGGGGTATTTAAAGAGTTAGCTAGGAGGTTAGTTATAAAATTTACTAATATTTATAATTAATACCTATTTAGCGTTAGAATAGGCTATAGAAGGCCTTAGTATAGGCACTAGCTCTTATAAGCTTTATAAGAATAGTAATTTTATATATACTATATAATATTTATTAATATACCCTTCTAGTAATAATTATAATAAAAAGCTTAAAAAGTTATATTTTTTTTAAGTAGCTTAATAGAGGTAAGTTATAGGTTTATTAGATTAGTATAATAGTTAGGGGCTTATACTATAATACTTAAAGGTAGCTATAGAATAGTAAAGCCTTATAAGTATTAATTATATAGTCCTTAACCTATTAATATATAGCTACCTTAGTAGGAAATCTCTAAGCCTTTAATTATATTACTATAATCTTTAGGTAATATATAGAATTAGCTTATATACCTTAATTCTAAAGGTTTTAAAGATAGTTATTTATAAAGAAGTTATAGCTTTATAGGTTAATTATTATACTACTTATTAAAGGCTAGTTTTACTTTAGTAATAAGGTAAAAGGGGTATAGAATTGTTAAAAGTATATAAGCCTTTGTAATTCTAGTTTTAGTGATCCGGATCCCACCTCTCTCTTTTTAACAGGTTATGAGCCCGGTGGCGCAGTGGTCTGGCTGCACTGCACGCACCTTGCGTAAAAGCCACCATAGTGGAGCACTACTCTGCGAGGCCGTGGGTTCAATTCCCGGCCGTAACTAGAAAAAAAATAATTTTTTTAAGAGTATTAGAATGTTAGTATAAGCTTACTTACTCTATAGTGGCCCTAGCGTATTACAAGTCTAGGGGGAGTGTTAAAAGTATATAAGCCTTTGTAATTCTAGTTCTAGGGATCTGGATCCCACCTCTCTTTTTTCAACAAGAATAGCTATAATAGGTATATAACTAATATTAGGTATAGTAATAGCTAAGCTAATATAAAGGCCCCTAACTTATTCTACTTATAGTAAGATAGTATATTAAAGTAGGCTATTTAAAAGCTTAGTTAGTAGTAAAGGTAAAAATTAAAGAGAGAGAGAGTTTTTACTTAATATACCTAATATTTTAATATTTCTTAAGGGCTTATAAAGTATTCTAAGTTTTTATAGTTAATAAGAATTATAAATAGCTTAAAAATACTATAAAGCTTAATAAACTATACCTTAAAGTATAAAATAATACTAAGTAGCTTTTTATTATAAATTATATAGTTTTATTAAGGGGCTATAAGCTAAGTAGAGTAGTAAGTAATAAGTTATAGTATACTTACTATATTATACTATAAAAGGTAACCCCTAATAGCCTTCCTTAATATATTAGCCTTTACTACTATACTTAAGGTAAGGTTCTATTAAGCTAGAATTAAAGCTAAGGAAAATATATTTTTAAGGCATTAAAAGGCTATTTAATAAGCTAAGAATTAAATAAATAGAGTGCTCTTTTTAGTAAGGTTAAGTAAGGGTTTAATAAGGTTTAAAAAATTAGCTATAAATTCTTAGTAAAAGTTTATAAAGCTTAAGAAGCTATATATACTTTATAGCTATATTAATACCTTTTATTTATAAATAGTAGCTACCTTAGCTAGGTTTAGTTATATTATATAGCTAGCTTATACTATAAACTCTAAGTATTTAACCTTAGTTATACTAAAGGTATACTTATTAAGGTTAAAATATAGGCTAATTTATTAGAGGTAAGAAAGGATCTCTTTAGTATACTATATATACTTTTTATATATATTACTAGTATAAATAAGGATATTATTAAGATAGGCTATTATATAAACCTTTAATATATTCCTTAAGGCGCTATTAATATAATATTAAAATATTATAAGTACTTTAATTAAGCTAAAAAAGTAAATAAGCTATTTAAAAAAGCTAAACTATATATAGAAAGCTATAAAAACTTTATTCCCTTATACAATATATAGGTAATAGAAAGTGGTATAGATATTTAATTTAATAAATTACTAAGTGCTTACTAAAAATTATAAAGTTTTCTTAATAAGTAGTAATAAGTATTAGTTTTAATTTATAATTTTATTTAATACTTTATAGTTTATATAAAAATACTAACCTTTACTTACTTTTTTAATTAAAAGTATTAATATAGTTATTAAAAAGAAGGAAGCTTTAATTTAGCCTTTATTTATAAGGTTTATAATTTATTTTTATATTTTTAATAGTTAGTTTTAAAGTATATTATAAAGTAGTGCTTAAGGTAGGTTTAGTAAGTTATTATTAAGGTTTTATTATAATTAAATATAGTAATTAGCCTATCTTTAGTAAGGAGAAAGAGTATTAGTATTTTTATAGTAAAATAAATCCTTAAAGTTAGCTAATTTACTTAATAAAAAGAAAAGATTTTTATTTTTTTTTAAAACTATTAGATTTACTATAAATATAAGAATAATATTAATCTTCTATAAGCTTATAAATATAATACTACTTACTTTACCTAACTATAAAGCTTAGTAAGCTAATTCTATATAAACTAAGCTTATAATATTAGTTATTAGTAAGGCTACCCCTTAAATATTTAAGGTATAAATCTTTAGGCTACCTTATATATAAATAATAAGGAGGCGTTAAGTAGTATATAATATAATATTATTTTAGGCTATTTATAGCACCCTTAGGATATAGTTTTATAAAAGGCTTAGAATTATATAGGCTATTATAGGGAATAACTAGCTATTTAGGTTAGCGCTAAACTAAATAAGGTAGGTAATTCTTAGGCGCTAGGAGGTATTAATATAACTATACTATATAACTATTATAATAGTAATTAGTGTATATAGTTAGGCTAAAGTAAGGTATTAAAGGCTTAGCCTTTAAACTATATATTTACTTATAGTAGTATAGCTATTATAACTATTATTTACTTAAATATTAATAAACTTAAAACTATTATATAGAAAAGGAAGAAGGAATAGTACTTTTTTTATATAATATTCTATTTTTTTATAAATATTCAAGCTAATATTATTATAAGTATAGTATAAACTAATACTACTAATATATATTTTATTACTAAAACTTATATAGTAAAGCTATTCTTTTTTAAACTAAAGTTATTATTATTACTTAGTACCTTTTTATTAAAGGTATTTAAAGCTTTAATATTAAAACCCTTTATTAAGTAATAAATAGAAAGCTATATATAATTTTAAATAAAGTAATTATTATTACTATAATATAAATATTAATAAATAGCTTTATAGTACTTAATAATATTCTATAAAACTTAAGTTATTTAAATTATACCCTTAGTATTTATAGGCTTTATACTTAACCTACTTTTACTAAAGGATTTATAACCCTACTTAAAGCTTAAAAAACTAATAAAATTAATACTTATTATAGCTATATTACTATTTTAGTTATATTTAGTTTAAGTATAATAATAAGCTTTAATATACTTCTTAATTTAGTATAAGTTAATATTTAAGGTAATACTATAGTATTATATAACTATTATATAATAATTAAAGTAAAGGATATTATAGCTTATATAATAATCCCTTATTTACTTATTAAGTTTAACTTAAAGCTAGGTAAGTTTTATTATATTTACTTAGGTACTTCTTTTTATAAGGTATAATTTTTATTTAAAATAAATAAAGAAATCTATAAACTATATATTTAGGTATTATTTTAGCTAGTTTAACTTTATAATTATATATTTCTTTTAATAAGGGTTTATAAATATAATATTAAAGTATTTAAGGAAATAGCTTAGTATATACTAATAGTTACTACCTAGCTTAAAAAATAAAGCTATTTATACTTAAATTTTAGGTAATAGGTTTTAATAAATAAGAAACTACTTATTATAGTTAGTATTAATAAAGTTTAAGTTAGCCTTTAGCTTATATACTATAAGGCTCTACTAAGCTTAAAATAAGGCTTTATTTTTATTATAAGGGTTCCTTATTAAAAGTAGCTTATACTTAGGTTATACTTAGTTAGCCTATATTAGGGTATTTATATAAAATGCTTAGTTTATTATAGCTATATAGTAATATAGTTCCTTAAGCTAAGCTATTATTAAAGTAATAGTTTTATAAAGGTAGTATAAGTTTTATATATTACCTAATTAAGCTATTTATTTATAATACTAAGGATCTACTATACTATCTTTATAAAGATAAATATTATAAGTAGTGTTATAATAAATAATAATTATTATAAATTAGCCTAAATAGTAATTATAATTTAGTGTTAATAAAGTTATTATTATCTATAAAGGGGGAGGAAAGGTTACTATCCCCCTCCACTATATATTTAGTTTATATATAATATATGCTTATAGGGTTTGCCCTTTAGGTAAGGTGGGTTACCTTATATGCTCCTTACATGCTCCTCTCTTATTCCGCTAAGGATCCGAGCCTCTAGCTCAAATCCATCACAAAGCTTATATAAGGCTTAATAATATTAAAGTTTATATTAAATAGTATATTATATAGTATTAATTAAGAATTATAATATATTTTTTTTAGTTTATTATTAATATATATATCTTCTTATTATAATTTAAATTTTATTAATATTTTAATATTCTTTAAGCTTTTAAGTAGCTTTTATATTAGCTATATATAGCTAACCTATTTAATTAATATATTATAATAGCTATCTTAACCTTTAATATTCTTTATAGTTAAAATAAACTTAATTTAATACTTTTAAGGTAAATTTATATTATTATTTTGAAGCCAAATAAAACCTAGTTAGAAATTAAATAAAATTTAAAAAGAAAGTAAATTATTTATTATATACTTTATTAAATTGATATAAAAAATAAGGTAAATATTACTAAGAATATTTAATTTAATAGTAAAAGGTATAAAGATATTAAATATAATATATTTAGCTATAATTTAATTTAATTTTTTATTCAAGTAAAGGGTATAAATATTATAAAAGCTAAGCTAAACTTTATTACTTAATTAGTATTACTTTATTAAATAATAAAATTAATTAAAGGATTTTTTAGTAATATTATTAAGTAAAATTAATAATAGCTTAAGTGAGTATTATTTTCTATTTAATATACTTAAGGAATTAAATTACTTACCTTTTAAAGAATATTTAACTTTATATAAAAGCTAGTATATATTATACTAAATTAATATTAAAACTATAAAGTATTATATATATACTAAAGCTAGTAACTAATAAGTTATAATAATTAAGTATAAGCTAATATACTATAAAATATATTAGTTAGTTTATTTAAGTAAAAAAAACTATAACTTATAATATTATTTAAACCTTTTAATTTATATATTTAATACTTTTATTAATTTAAAAATAATAAAATATAAAGAGAAGCTATTAAGTTTTTATAAAGAAGTATAGTATTAATTAAAAACTATTTATTTAGTTTAAGCTATAGTTTAATATAATACTTAAAGGGAATCTATAAAAATATTATTAATAGTTTAAAAAGTATTAAATATTTACTTTAATAGTTATATTTATTATAGCCTTTAACTAAATATATTTAAAAAGGTAGTTTATAATAACTATAAGGAAATAAAAAGTATTTAAAAAGTTAATTAAAAGGTTAGTTATAAAATTTATTAATATTTATAATTAATACTTATTTAGCATTAAAATAAGCTATAAACGGCTTTATATAGGCACTAGCTTTTATAAGCTTTATAGTATTAATAATTTTATATCTATTATATAATATTTATTTATATAGTTTTTTAGTAATAATTATAATAAAGGGCCTAAAAGGTTATATTCTTTTTTAATTAATTTAATAAGGGTAAGTTTAAGATTTATTAAATTAATATAGTAGTTAAGGGCTTATACTATAATATTTAAAGGTATTTATAAAATAGTAAAGCTTTATAAGTATTAATTATATAGTTACTAACCTATTAATATATAGCTACTTTAGTAAAAAATCTTTAAGCCTTTAATTATATTACTTTAATTTTTAATTAATATATAAAGTTAGCTTATATACTTTAGTCTTAAAGGTTTTAAAAATAATTATTTATAAAAAAGTTATAGCTTTATAAATTAATTATTATATTACTAATTAAGATTTAATTCTACTTTAATACTAAGGTAAAAAAGGTATAAAATAGCTATAATAAGTATATAATTAATATTAAGTAAAGTAATAGCTAAATTATTATAAAGTTCTTTAATTTATTTTCTTTATAATAAGATAATATATTAAGGTATATTATTTAAAAGCTTAATTAATAATAAAGGTAAAAATTAAAAAAAAAAGAGTTTTTACTTAATATATTTAATATTTTAATATTCTCTAAAGACTTATAAAGTACTTTAAGTTTTTATAGTTAATAAAAATTATAAATAGCTTAAAAATACTATAAAGCTTAGTAAACTATACCTTAAGGTATAAAATAATACTAAGTAACTCTTTATTTTAAATTATATAGTTTTATTAAAAGGCTATAAGCTAAGTAAAGTAATAAGTAATAAGTTATAGTATACTTACTATATTATACTATAAAATATAACTCTTAATTACCTTTTTTAATATATTAGCTTTTATTACTATATTTAAGGTATAATGTTATTAAGCTAAAATTAAAGTTAATAAAAATATATTCTTAAAGTATTAAAAAGCTATTTAATAAACTAAAAACTAAATAAATAATGTATTTTTTTTAATAAAGTTAAGTAAAGGCTTTATAAAGTTTAAAAAGTTTATTATAAATTTCTAATAAAAGTTTATAAAGCTTAAAAAGCTATATATACCTTATAGCTATATTAATACCTTTTATTTATAAATAATAGCTACTTTAGTTAGGTTTAGCTATATTATATAATTAGCTTATGTTATAAACTCTAGGTATTTAACCTTAGTTATACTAAAGGTATATTTATTAAGGTTAAAATATAGGCTAATTTATTAAAAGTAAAAAAGAATCTTTTTAGTATACTTTATATACTTCTTATATATATTATTAGTATAAATAAAAATATTATTAAAATAAGCTATTATTTAAACCCTTAGTACATCCCTTAAGGTATTATTAATATAATATTAAAATATTATAAATTCCCTAGCTAGGCTAAAGAAATAAATAAGCTATTTAAAAAAACTAATATATATATAAAAAGGTATAAAAGCCTTATTCTTTTTTATAATATATAAGTAATAAAAGGTAGTATAAATATTTAATTTTATAAATTACTAAGTATTAGTAAAGAGTTATAAAGTTTTTTTAATAAATAATAATAAGTATTAGTTTTAGTTTATAATCTTATTTAATACTTTATAGTTTATAGAAAAATACTAATCTTAACTTACTTTTTTAACTAAAAGTATTAATATAGCTATTAAAAAAAAAGCCTAAATTTAGCCTTTATTTATAAAGTTTATAATTTATTTCTATATTTTTAATAGTTAATTTTAAGGTATATTATAAAATAGTGCCTAAGGTAGGTTTAGTAGGCTATTATTAGAATTTTATTATAGTTAAATATAGTAATTAGCTTATTTTTAGTAAAAAGATAAAGCATTAATATTTTTATAGTAAAATAAATTCTTAAAGTTAGCTAATTTACTTAATAAAAAGAAAAAGTTTTTATTTTTTTTAAATATTATTAACTTTATTATAAATATAAAAATGATATTAATCTTTTATAGGCTTATAAATATAATATAACTTACTTTACTTAATTGTAATACTTAATAAGCTAATTTTATATATATTAAGCTTATAATAATAGTTATTAGTAAGGCTACTTCTTAGGTATTTAAGGTATAAATCTTGAAGCTACTTAATATATAAATAATAAGAAAATATTTAATAATATGTAATATAATATTATTTTAAGCTATTTATAATACCTTTAAAATATAGTTTTATAAAAGGCTTAGAATTATATAGGCTATTTTAAAGAATAATTAGCTATTTAAATTAATATTAAATTAAACAAAGTAAGTAATCTTTAAGCACTAAAAAGTATTAATATTGCTATACTATATAACTATTATAATAATAGTTAAAGTATATAGTTAAGCTAAAGTAATATACTAAAGGCTTAACCTTTAAACTATACTTTTATTTATAATAATATAGCTATTATAACTATTATTTATTTAAATATTAATAAACTTAAAATTGTTATATAAAAAAAAAGAAAAAATAATACTTTCTTTATATAATATTTTATTTCTTAATAAATATTTAAATTATTATTATTATAAATATAATATAATTTATTACAATTAATATATATTTTACTATTAAAACTTATATAATAAAGCTATTTTTTTTAAAATAAAGTTATTATCATTATTTAATGCCTTTTTATTAAAGGTATTTAAAGCTTTAATATTTAAACTTTTTATTAAGTAATAAATAAAAAGTTACTTATAGTTTTAAATAAAATAACTAATATTATTATAATATAAATATTAGTAAGTAGCTTTATAATATTTAATAATATTTTATAAAACTTAAGTTATTTAAATTATACTTTTAATATTTATAAGCTTTATACTTAGCTTACTTTTATTAAAAAACTTATAACTTTACTTAAAATTTTAAAAACTAATAAAATTAATACTTATTATAGCTATATTATTATTTTAGTTATATTTAGTATAAATATAATAATAAGCCTTAATATATTCTTTAATTTAATATAAGTTAATATTTAATGTAATATTATAATATTATATAATTACTATATAGTAATTAAAGTAAGGAATATTATAGTTTATATAATAATTCTTTATTTACTTATTAAGTTTTACTTAAAGCTATATAAGTTTTATTATATTTATTTATATACTTTTTTTTATAAAATATAACTTTTATTTAAAATAAATAAAAAAATTTATAAATTATTTTTTTAAGTATTATTCAAGCTAGTTTAACTTTATAATTATATATTTTTTTTAATAAAAGTTTAAAAATATAATATTAAGGTATTTAAAAAAATAGCTTAGTATATATTAATAATTATTACTTAGCTTAAAAAATAAAGCTATTTATATTTAAATTTTAAATAATAAGTTTTAATAAATAAGAAACTATTTATTATAATTAATATTAATAAAGTTTAAATTATCCTTTAGCTTATATATTATAAGGCTTTATTAAGCTTAGAATAAAGCTTTATTTTTATTATAAAAGTTTTTTATTAAAAGTAGCTTATACTTAAGTTATACTTTATTAATATATATTAAGGTATTTATATAAAATACTTAGTTTATTATAGCTATATAATAATATAATTTCTTTAGCTAAGCTACTATTAAAGTAATAGTTTTATAAAAGTAGTTTAAGTTTTATATATTACTTAATTAAGCTACTTATTTATAATACTAAGGATTTATTATACTATTTATATAAAGATAAATATTATAAATAATATTATAATAAATAATAATTATTATAAACTCGCTTAAATAGTAACTATTATTTAGTATTAATAAAGTTATTATTATTTATAAAAAGAAAGGAAAAATTACTATCTCTCTTTATTATATATATTTTATATATAATATATACTTATAGGGTTTGCCCTATAGGTGCAGTAGGTTACCTTATATACCCCTCTTCTACTCTGCTAAAGATCTAAGCCTCTAGCTTAAATCTATCATATTAAGGCTAAATAAGTATTATTAACTAAAATATAAATTAATATATAAATAATATTATAATTTAACTATTAAATAATAAGTAGTATTTAAGGTATAAATCTTTATTTTCTTATATAATATATATACCTCTTTTTATATACCCTCTTAGTATACTTCTAAGTTATAATAAGGGCACTATATGCCTTACTCCTTACTCTCATATGCTTTCCTAAGACCAGTTATACACACCTATAGTTAGTGACTATTACAGTAAAGCTAGTTTTATGAATGTTCTTTCTTCTAATAAGAGTTTATATAGCAGTAGTATAACATCGTTTCTCTACAGTAAATCTAATGAGTATTATAATCATTAACTTAAGCCTTTATAAGATTATATTAAGGTTTTACTACTATACCCACTATATATTAGTCCTTCACACTATTAAAACAAACCTGATATATAATCTAATATAAAAGAAGATTAGTTAAGGCATAGTAAGATATATCAAGGGTGTAAACTATAACAAAGCTCTGAGAATTAGTAATTAACCTAAATTATATACAATATCTAGTAAGCTAATGTGTCACAAGACGTCTTCGAAGCTGCGCAGATTGAAGGCCATCTATCATCAGACTCCTCTTCACAACCGTGTCAAGGAAAGTCAGTTACGTTGACACAGCCGGTGTATGGACTTCTTCCAGATTTCATCTTCAATACACGCTCTTCCGCTGCCATTCATTCTTCTATTTGGCATCCCTTCGAAGCCTTTTTAATTGGAGATCTTTCATTACGCTGTACCATGAGCCAAAATGCTTTGCTGTCCAGCATAATGGAAGGTTCCTCTCGTTTCGACGCAGCCCTACCATCCCTTGACATTCCGCGGATGCAGTATCGAAGTCGACCTGTTTCGGTTGCTGTCGACCCAATTTCTCTCGTCATATCTGAATGTATCTCTATTACCTCAGCAATCCAGAAACATGCCAGGTCACCACACTCTTCAGTATCAGCCATACTCGGAGGAAATCCTAACCGAATTCAACTCGGTCCTGCTGGCTCGGTAATGGCATTGCGCCACAGTCCTCGAGCGCCCGGCACTAATATCTCCGAGCGTACTGAAGACATGTCCGCATCAAACAACAGATGGGGTCTTCGCGGGCAGAAGAGCAATAACATGCAAGACAATCCTTTGATTGCTGCTTTCGGGAAGTTGCGACATGAAATCGCACTTGTCAGGGGTATGTTCATCGAATAATTTTGGGTGACCGATGTCCATTCACTGATTAGTTTTAAGATATTAGAATGTTTGATGCGCCGAATTTCCTTGCTCCGTTTCTTCTCGTCATTCAAGCCAAAGGAACTGCGGCGCCGATCACCATACTAGCACTCGGTGCTTTGAGGAAGTTCCTGGCTTACGGCTTCATCTGTTCCGACTCTCCCCGGTTCACGCTCGCAATGCAGTCTCTCTCCGCGGCTGTGACACACTGTCAATTCGATATTAGTGATGCATCCCAGGGCGAGGTTGTTCTCCTCATGATTCTAAACTTGATGGAAGACATGATGTCCGGCCCTGGCGGCCACATTCTGAGTGACGAGAGCGTCTGCGACATGATGGGTCGAGGGCTGGCAATATGCTCCCAGCCCAGATTTTCGGCAGTCTTGCGCAGGACTGCGGAAGCTGCGATGGTCAGAATGTGTCAGATCATTTTCGAGGATGTCAAACATCTAGAGTTGAATACCAGCGACGACGGTGACGATCTTGAACGTCGGGTCGATAACGACCTAGTGGGATTGAGAATTAACGAAAAGACCGCTTTCAGTGATGGCAGGCCTATTTCTGACGCTGACCGTTCGGAAGTTCTGGATGACGAACAGACTTCGTCTAAACCTGATAGTGACAATCAATTTGAAGCAGCTTCTTCCCAGCGAGCCAATGATATCCCAAACGATCAAAATGAAGACATGAATTCTCTGGATCTCAGACCCTACTCTTTACCTTCTGTCAGGGAACTGTTTCGTGTTTTAGTTAACTTCCTTGATCCCAATGATCGCCAGCACACAGACACGATGCGGGTGATGGCAATGCGCATATTGCACGTGGCTTTGGAGGTTTGCGGTCCATTCATAGCTCGCCATCCTGCGCTGGCGAGCATTGCAGAAGACCGCCTGTGTTGCTACCTCTTTCAACTTGTTAGATCTGACAGTATGGCTGTATTGCAGGAATCACTGATCGTTACAGGCACGCTATTAGCCACCTGTCGAGGGATCCTTAAACTTCAGCAAGAGTTGTACCTGTCATATCTCGTTGCATGCTTGCACCCCACCGTTCAGATACCCCGCGAGCCGGGAATTGATCCCTTGCTATATGTCGGAATACCGGAAACACCGAAGCTTGTCAAGCGTCCTGCGTCTCAATCTGGAAGTGGCCGTGCTACACCGGTGTCTATTAAAGATAGACAGAAACTTGGTTTGGAGGGAGGGGCCCGCAAACCTGATGCAAGGCAGGCCATGGTTGAAACAATAGGAGTCCTCTCGCGAATGCCCACCTTCGTGGCTGAGCTCTTTGTCAATTACGATTGTGACGTTGACAGAGCCGATTTATGCGAAGATATCATTGGACTCCTTTCCCGAAATGCACTACCGGACTCAGCTACATGGAGCACAACCAGTGTACCACCTCTCTGTCTGGATTCCTTACTTAAATATATTCAATTTCTCGCTGAGAGACTAGATGACGTTCCTAATCACGACGGGCTTCCTCATCCTGACTATCTTCGAGAGCAGCGAAAAAAGAAAAAAATTATTGTCAAGGGAGTCAGCAAATTTAATGAAAAGCCACGATCGGGACTTGAGTATTTGGCATCACAGGGAATTATTTCTGATGTGAATGACCCGATCGAGGTAGCGAAATTTCTCAAGGGAACCTCACGGACATCAAAGACAGTGCTGGGGGACTTCCTATCGAAAAGGGGTAACGAAGCTATTTTGAAGGCATTCCTGGACCTTTTCGATTTTTCGGGCAAGCGTGTGGATGAAGCTCTAAGAATCCTGCTTGAGACGTTCAGATTGCCCGGTGAGGCGCCCCTCATTGCTTCAATAGTTGAGTGCTTCTCAGAGAAGTATTGTGCAGATGATACTCCGAACGACGTCGCCAACAAGGATGGAGTTTTCATACTCACTTACGCTATAATTATCTTGAATACCGACCAACATAATCCAAATCTCAAGTCATCGAAAAGAATGTCATTCGAAGACTTTTCGAGAAACCTTCGTGGCCAGAATGACGGCAAGGATTTTTCTGTGGAATTCCTGAGAACAATCTTCGATTCAATCAAGTCCAATGAAATCATATTGCCTGATGAGCATAATAACAAGCATGCATTCGACTACGCTTGGAGAGAGTTGCTTTTAAAGACCGAAGTTGCTGGTGACCTAATCGTCTGTGATACCAATATATACGATGCAGACATGTTTGCCGCGACTTGGAGGCCTGTGATCTCGACTTTGTCGTATGTATTCATGTCTGCAACAGATGATGCCGTATTTGCGAGGATTGTTAGTGGTTTCGATGAGTGCACTCGCATTGCAGCTAAGTATCAAAACACCGAGGCCCTTGATGGAATAATATATAGTCTCAGCTCTATGAGCACTCTGGCAACGATCAGTTCGTTCAGCACAACGTTGAACACCGAGATCCAAGTCGGTGATGGAAGTGTGATGGTCAGCGAGCTTGCCGTGAAATTAGGACGAGATTTTCGGGCACAGCTAGCTACGCTTGTTTTGTTTCGCGTTGTCACTGACAACGAGGCCCTGATCCGTCAAGGTTGGAAGCAGGTAAGTGAGTCCGAGGCTATCGTTCCATTAAAATAGTTGATTAACCAAATGAAGGTCACAAGAATCTGGGTGAATCTTTTTGTTAACTCCCTCATACCGTCGTTCGCATCCTCGACCAGTGCGTCAAAAGCAGCTCCAGTAATTCCTCTACAGACGCCTTCTCAGGTCATTGATAGAGCCACTCGAAACATGGAAACTGGGTTTTTTAGTGCATTCACCTCTTACATCTCCAGTTATGCCGCGGATGATCCTCCAGAGCCGTCTGAAGAGGAATTAGAGAGCACCTTGTGCACTGTTGATTGCATCAAGTCGTGCAATATGGATAGCGTTTTCCAAAACATTCTGTAAGTTGGCAGTGATTAATTTACAAATATGACTCCTAACCTTCTTAGAAACCTTCCGGTAACTCCAACCACGCACTTGATTGAGGCTCTTCTCGATCAAATCATAGAGGATGACCAGAACACGGTAATCACTGTGAAACAAGATGCGATTCCTACTGCATCAGGTACGGATCAGGGGGGAACGTCTCACCAGCCGACGTACGATCCAACAGTTGCCTATATTCTTGAATTCTGCACAATTCTGGCCTTGAGAAATGATGAGCTTCTGCAGAGAACGGGAAGAGCTGTTTTCAGCGCCATTCTAGGGTTACTTCGTGATCCTGCGAAATGGCATCCTATAACACTGTCCCGAGCGACATTCCACGCTTTGTTAATATTAAAGAAGAGCTATGTAAGATTCAATCATAGTCCTTGTCAGCATCATGCCACTAATGTTCAATGCAGGATCTTGATTTTATCAAAGTGCATTCTTTGCTCCACACTATTGCAAACCTACCTCAATACGTTATTGGCCAAACATCCGATATCATCTCGAGTGGTTTTGTGATTTGTACAGATCAGCCTGGTGCATTGCGGAATGAAATGATGAAGTCTCCCGATTTCTGGGCTATTCTTCGTGTTCTAGCCAGAACCTCGGAATCAGCCTCGTCTGTCTTTAGTATTTTGAAAAACAGTGTCAGTGGGAGTCCTCCGGCTATCAGTGCGGATAACTACGAAGCGACAGTTGCGTTGTTGGGCTTTTTCGCATCCGCTCCTACCGACGTAGTTTCACCGTCTCGCAATTCAGACTCAAACCCAAGCAACTATGTTGGGAACGCTAAAGGCAAGGTGTAAGTCTTCCAAATGTGTCAATGTCTTATATATTCCACACCTCGTCTCTGACTCACGGCATATAGTGACAATGCAGCTATCGACAGAGGTTGCGAAGCAATCAACACTTTATCGGGTATCACCGCACGTGTTCCACAACTTATGCAGCAATCTCGACTAGAAAGTAGCGAAGGTACGTCCCCTATAAATATGTAAATCGAGAAGACACGGCTGATGTTTTACAAGCATGGTCAGCCTACTGGCTCCCAATTTTCAAGGTTTTGGCGACTCAGTGCACTAATCCCTGTAAATCAATTCGACAGCTCTCTTTCTCTGCTATGCAAAGGTCGCTACTTTCTCCAGAGTTGACCTTTGCAGATGCAGAAGAATGGACGGCCATATTCAGTAGCGTGCTTTTCCCATTGATACATATGCTCTTGAGGCCAGAAGTCTTCTCCTTAGACAGAGATGGTATGGGTGAGATGCGTGTACAAGCAGCATCATTACTTTGCAAAGCGTTTTTGCAATATTTGGTGTTACTGTCAAAATGGGATGGGATGCTTGAACTGTGGGTCAGAATAATCGAGATCATGGATCGCCTAATGAATAGTGGGCAAGGCGATACTTTGGTAAGTCAGCTTGCAATCAATGTTTCAATACTTACGCTTTCGATAACAATCAGCACAGGAAGAGGCTGTTAGGGAGAATCTAAAAAATGTGGTGCTGTTCATGGTAAGCAGTGGCTTTCTTATTCCACCAGAAGATAGCACATCGGAGCAACCGCTCTGGGATGAAACATGGAGGCGAATAGACCGCTTCCTGCCAGGTCTACAAAAAGACTTGTCATGTGAGAGCATAACAAAGTCGTCGGAGAACGAAAGCTTTCGAGTAAAAAGAGAGAGCGATGAAGCGCCTGGCGAGCACAATGATGTGCTCGCAGTCGTGGAGATTAACAACGGAGAAGGCGGAAATAAGACATGAAGACTTTGAAAGAATATACTAAAAACCTAGCAAATACATCTCCTGTTGTCGTTTAAGCTGCATCTAGCTTACATAAACTTTCTAGCAACCACTTTTTTATTAACGCTAAATGGTTTAAATAGAATGCTTATTAACGGTGAACTACTAAGTCTTTATATAAACAATGATGTAGTTTAGTATTATTCTATAAATTTATGTAAATTATTCTTAACATAAATACATACTTATATTCACGTATTAGTAGTAAGGGACAAAATTTTAACTATTAAAAGGTATTATTACTACTTTTAGCTAGTAAAAATCGTTATTTTATAAGACAACAAACGTATAATAAACAAAGTAATAAGAAAAAGAAAGGCTTATAAAAGAAGCTTATGCCTTTAGTGCCTAAACGGCTACTGTTAAGGCAACTTAGGGAGATACTAAGTAGAGTGAAGACTAAGATATTAAAGATTTACTATAATGTAGCTATAAGGTTAAGAGTTATTACTAACTTATAGTAAGGGTCTTATATCTCTTTTTTCTTCTATTAATGTATAGTTTTTAAAAGCTGGTTATTTATATGTTTAGCTAAAATATAATAATAAAATCTCCTCTTTTTTTAGCATTATTGTTAATAATAATTATACTACTAAGTTAATATTATAGTATTATTTAAAATATTGTATACTTCTTTTGCTTAATATAATACTTATTATATATTATATTCCTTAACTATAACTTTAAAAATTAAGTAATAAAACTACTTTTCTATAACCTAGTATATATTAGGAATAGTAATACAGCTAGGCAACGGTAACACAACATATATTATATTAACTAAAGCTTGTTTTCTCTTAGTCCGTTATATATATAGCATACTAAGGTATTATAGGAAAGAGGGTAGCTAGGGCTAGTTGATTCCCTACTAGCCTATATAGCTATATATAGTCTTAATAAATTTATTCATTTATTTTTAAACGCTAGCTAGCTTTAGCAATTTATACTTAGCTATATCTAGAACCTCTGATACTTATATTTTTACTTAGTTATAAAAGAACCTTTATTAGGGTACTAATTAGCTAATTATATAATTACTTATATAATATTACTAATTAGTAGTTACTTAATAGAATAAAAATCTTAACTAAATGTATATATATATTTTTTTACTTCTTAAAATCCTAGAATTTTAAGTCGAATTTCCTTCTATAGAAAGCTAGTTAAATAATTATACCTATTATAGACTATCCTAGATAGCGACTGCAATTTAGTGTTAATAAAGTTATTATTATCTATATAGAGGAAGGAAAGACTACTATCTTCCTTTATTATGTATTTATACTATATATACTATATATTTATAGGGTGTATTTTATAAGTATAGTAACTTACTTTATATACTTCTTTTTTACTTTACTAATAATTTAAGCTATTAGCTTAAATTTATTATAAAGCTCTTTACTTTACTACTTTTTAGGTATTTAATAATTAGTAATTGTTTAAATAATATTATAATACTAAAGTATTAATAATATAATTAAATAAGTATAAACTATTTATTTTAGCTAATTATAATTTAATGATTAATATTAATAAAATAAACTTTAAAATAAAAATTTAAAGTTTCAAATTAATTAATTAATTATTTAAAATATTAATTATAAATCTCTCACTTAGCTTTTTAATTTTTATAAATATAATTTTATTATTATTGTTTTCTTTAAATTTTTATATAATTTAAACTTTTTATTTAAATATTTATTACTTTTTATTTACTTATTATTATTAATAATACTTTTTTAATATTTATTTCTTTTTAAGGAAAAAACTGGACTCTAAGTGGCTAGAAAGGTGGGGAGGCTGTTTTAGCTAATGAGTAGCTTAGTAAGCGAAGATTAAAGTGGGTCTGGTCCCCCACTTATCCTAGCTTACTAAGCAGCGCGGATTAGCCACTCCCGCATTATATAAATAGGTAAAAAATACCCCCTAGCTCTTTAGGTGCTGAGCTAGTTGCAGCTATAATTGCTAAAATTAATGGGTATATGG
Organism: Claviceps fusiformis PRL 1980; assembly: GCA_000223055.1. NCBI lineage: Eukaryota > Fungi > Ascomycota > Sordariomycetes > Hypocreales > Clavicipitaceae > Claviceps > Claviceps fusiformis. The sequence goes on from AFRA01000411.1 coordinate 27,897, forward strand.
TAACTAGGGTTGTTAAGCAGGAATAATAGAGGAAAAAAGACTGTAGGGTAACTAGGGTATAATTATTTAACTAGCTTTTTATAGAAGGAAATTAGACTTAGAATTTTAGGATTCTAAGAAGTAAAAAAAAATTATATATTTAGTTAGGTTTTTTATCCTATTAGGTAACTACTAATTAGTGATATTATATAAGTAATTATATAATTAGCTTATTAGTACTTTAATAAAGGTTTTTCTATAACTAAATAAAAACATAAGAAGTAAAGG
>AFRA01000412.1:0-28156 GCA_000223055.1 Claviceps fusiformis PRL 1980
CTTTATATTTAGCTACTAAGCAATTTAAAAAATTAAGAATAAAATATAATAAACCTTTAATTTTCTAAAAATTAAAAAAATAATATATAAAGTAATAACCTTTTATACTTAGTATACCTATAATAAAGCTATATATTATAAGCTATATAAAAAACTTAAACTATTATAAGTTATATAACTTTTATAGAAATTTATAGCTTTTAATTATATTACTAAGCTATTATTATTAAAAGAATTTATAACTAATATAAAATATAATAGTATTTTTATAGTAACTAATAAACTAATAAAGTATAGATATTTTTTTTTATATAAGGAATTTAGTAATACTAAAGAATTTATATATATTTTCCTCTAAATAATAATTAATAACTATAGTTTTTTAAAAGAAATTATTTTAAATTAAAGTATTATATTTACTTTAAAATTTTAGTAAACCTTAATAGCTTAATTTAGTATTAAATATTAACTTAGTATAGTATACTACTTATAAACTAATAGATAGACTAAATACCTAAACTAAACACTAAAATAATATCTATAATACTATATAAACTATAAATAAAATAATTAAGTAATATAGTTACCTATAATATAACTTATATATAATAGCGCTATAGCTAAATCTATAGGGTTATTACTATATTACACTAACTATAAATATAATTCTAAGGTACTCTAAACTTTATTAAAAAAATTTAATATGAAAAAAGCTATATTATTAATAAAATAGCTAAAAAGGTTATATAAATAAATAAAATAAAAACTAGAATTTATAAAAAAATAAATAACAAAATATTATAATTAAAAAAAAAAGAACTAACTTTAAAAAAAAAAGTATAGTATATTTTTTATAAAAATATATTAAAATTATATAACTTAATAATAAACTAAATTATAAGAAATTAAAACCTTTTAAGGTTGAAAAAAAGATTTTTAATATTAACTATAAACTTTTATTACCCTTAATTATAAAAATATACTCTATTTTTTATATTTTACTTTTTAAAAAAATACTTACTAAAATATAAGTGTTACGGTCCGTTCCCAGAGGCGGAACCCACCTTACAAAAGGAGGGTTCCGCCGCATATAGGTAGATAGAACAACTTCAACCATATATACACTTAATTACCTACTTATAACTTAAGTATTCCTTCTTCTTATAACTTTATAATGTACTATACCTATTGTGTAAGTACCCCTATTTATATATAATATTTAGTATGTAATAAGTAGTAGTAATTACTATTTCTTTTATATATCTATTTATTATGTAAGAGCTAATAATAAAAACTATAAACCTTATATTAATAATAGGAGAAAACTAGTAAAGTTTATTTATTAGCTTAAATTCTCTAATTATTAGCCTTATTACTAAAAACTAATTATAATAAATTTACTATTTTTAAGCTTTTTATTAAAACTTCCCTAACTTTAAAAATAAAAAAAGACTACTTTTATTATAAAAAAATATTAAAAACCTTTAAACTTTTACTAAATATTAATATATAAATAATAACCTTTAGATTTTTTTAAAGCCCTTAGCTATTAAAAAACCTATTTACTAAAACTTTATAGATTTTACTATAGTTAATATAAAGTAAAAATTAATAAAAGGTATTATTTATAAAGCTAAGCTAGAATACCTCTTTAAATAAGTAAATCTAATATTAAGAAATAAAGCTAAAATACTAAATAATAGTTTAAAATATATAGAAAATACCTATAATATAAGTATATATAATATTCCTAAAAATAAGTTAATAGGAAATATAATAAGTATAAGAATTAGGGGACTACTAAAGACCCTAAATATTTTATTTTATACTAAAGAAAACTATACTTTTTTATAAAAAAGGAACTATATTAATACTAGCTTTTATTAAGAAACTATTTAAGAAATAAGAATCTACCTTTATTTAACTTTTAGTATATTAAATCCCCCTTTAGGAACCCTATTAAATCCTATAGGAATTAATTAAAATAAAGTAATTTCCCACTTACTTAGTAGTTAAAAACAATATATACTTTCTTTATAAGTAATAGGATCCTAGGGATAATAATATAAGCCTAATATGTATAATAAATTCTAATAGTTTCTTATTAATATATATAACTAGTAAGAGTTTATTCTTAGTAAAATCTACTATAATAGTATAAAGGAAATTAATAAAATAATAACTTATATAATAGCTATACTAAAGGCTTCTAAACTAGCTAAATCCTACTAATAAATTATAAAGTAAGCTTAATACCCTTTATTAACCTTAGAATAAGTTCTAACCTTAAATATATAATACCTTATAGTATCTTTTAAAATAATAAATATATAAATATAACTAGCCTATATAGTAACTTTTAATACCCTTTATACTAAAACTTCTTAGCTTTAGGGGTACTTAATTAATAAAGAGTTCTATAAAACTTTATATAACCCTTTACTTTATAATAAGCTACCCCTTAGGAACGCTATATATACTTAGAGACTATTATTTATGCCTATAAAATAGTAACCTAAAGATAAAAACCCCTATAATAATCTAGCTACCTACGCCCTAAAGATAATAAACTATTTAGTAAAACCTTTCTAGAAACTTAGTAATATTAAATACCTTAACCCTAAAATAGATTTAAATAATATTAATAGTAAGGCTATAAAATATAAAGGTAAATCTATTATTTTTATAAATATAGACCTTTAAATTTAAGTAGTTAGGGATTACTATAGTTATACTAACCTTAACTATTAAGTATAGATTATATACTAAGTTTAATATTTTTTCTATAAAGCTACCTATATATAGTACTGCTAGTATCTTAATAATATAAAAAAAGCTATAATATTCTATAATTTTAAGTTAGTATTTACTATAGTTAAAAAAGAATTTAGCATTAAAATTTAAGATACTATTACTTAGCTTAACTAAGCTAGATTTATTAGGGATAATATATTATTTAAAATATTTTTATAGGAATTTATAGTAAAGGTTTTTTTCTATACTAAGGCTAATAAGGAATTTACTAATCTTTAGCTTCTTACTTATCTTTACTATAAGCTTTATATAAAGCTTTAGTAAATTTACCTTTAATTAATAGAATTTAACTACTAAAATATATATATTAACTTAATAAAGTGTAAGAGGTATAACTTTAAGGACTTTATTCTAAATAATAAAACCTACTATAAAATAAAGAGAAGTAAGGTCTAAGCCTCTACTTATCTCCTTATAAAGAACCTAAAATTAATAAATAATAATACCCCCTACCTTACTATAGAGGCTTACTAAAATAGGCTACCTTATTATAATAGCTATTATAGTAGTAATTATAGCCTACCCTAATATTAATAGGGTAGTTACTATTAATACTTATAAAGCTATAAATAATATTATAATTTTAATAATAAGTATAATAATAAAAACTACTAGCCTTAAGGCTACTTATACCCTTTTTAACCTAATTATAGTTACTTTTATAAAGGTTATAAGGGGGCCCTATAATAATCCCCTAAGGAATCTAAGGGGAATATATTAGTAGCTACTTTTAATATTAAAAAGGTAGATCCCTTTAAGTAATAAAAGAAAACTAAGCCTAGATATTATAACTTCTTTAAGCGCCTTTAGTATAATTATAGAGGTTATAAACTATAATTCTATAAGAAATAAGCGCCTAAGGAAGGTAATAGTATAAACTATATAGTTATAGTAAATAACTTTAATATAAAAGCTAAAAAGTCCTACTTTATATCCTTAAAATACTATATAGTTAAGGAAGGTATTATTAAAAGTAACTTAAATAAAAATAAATTTAATTTTATAAATACTTTTTATACTAAGAAGCCTACCCTTTCTCTTAATATATATTATAAAAAAATTATAGTATTTAAAGAACTAACTAATAGCTAGGTTATTAAGGTAGTAATAAGGCTATATTAATTAGAAATTACTAAAAAAAGAAAGGTAACTACTTATTTTAAGGTAAACCTTTACTTTAATAACTAAAGGTAGGACTATAAAATCTACCTTAATATAAAAACTTTATTAATATTAGTTAATAAGAATAGCTTTAGTAGAATAGTTATAATATTTAATAAGAAACTTAAAAGCCTAAACCTATAAATAGTATAAATTCCTTCTTTTATATTATAAAAACTATTACTTTTAACTTTTATATTAAAGATAAAGCTAAAAGAAAATTAGTATTTAGTTACTTTATTATAACTATTAATATAATAAAAAAGCTTATATTAAAATTATTAATTAGTATAGATTTTAGATATAATTATAGTATTAAAATTAACTTTATTAACCCTAGGGTTATTTTCTAATTTATATATAATATAACTATACTTAGCTATATTTTTTTACTTTACTAATATAGTTCGAACTAAAAGGGTTATTATAATATACTATATTACTATACTACTATATAGCTTAGAAGTTATATTAGTTTTTTAAAAAAACAATATAATATATAAGGCTATAGGTATTTATTACTTTATTTTAAAGAACTACTAGATTTTTAATAGTATTATAAATTATAAGTAAGTAAAATGCTTATTAATTTATAATTTTATAAACCTTTTAATTTATATTAAGCCTAACTAAAGACTAGAAAACCTTTAAGGTTTAAACTCTATAGACTCTTATTTTACTATAAATAATATTAAAAACTTCTTTACTTTCTATAATTATAATATTTATATTCTATTAAGCTATAAGAAGCTAGTAATACTAAAGGATATCTTTCCCTTTAAAATAAAGAAAAATATTAAGAATATAGCTAATAACCTTAACCTTAAGGTAATTAATAGTAGTATCCCTTTATATAGTATTATATACCTAAATAATATTCTATTTATTATAAATAAATTTAGTATTAAAATTATAAATCTTAACTTAATAGCTATAAAAAAACTTATTAAACTTATTAATAAGTATAATATTTATTATAACTAAGGGGTATTACTAATACCTAAGAAGGAGTAGGTATATATTAATTTTATTAATAATTAGTAAAATTAGCTAAAACCCTTATAAATATATTACTTAAATAAAAAGGATTTTAAATAATTTTATAAAATTTTTAATAAAAAGTATAAAGCTAGTAAGGTATTTTACCTTAAAGTAGAAGAAAAGGCATTATACCTATACCTAGGTTTCCTTATATAGTATAATACTAAGAAAGAATATAAAAAAAGAGTAGGAATTAATATAAAACCTATAAATAATATTACTATTCTAAATATATACCCTTTACTTAACTAAAGGGATATTATAAAGAATACTTATAGAAAGTATTAAATATCCTTCTTAAATACTTTTAGTTTCTTTAACTAGCTCTTAATATAGTATAAGCACTATAATAAAATAGTAATTATCTCTAAGAGAGAAATTAAGGTATTCTATATTACTATATAAAAATATAAGAATTCTTTACTATATACTTAGCACTTTATAAATAAGTAATTTTATAAGCACTAAGCCTTTATATAAGTATATATTAATAATCTTATAATTCTCTTTAATACCCTTAAAGAGTACCTAATTTACTTTAAAATTATATTTAAAATCCTTAAAAAGTACTATTTATATATAATAACTAAGAAGTTATTTATTAACTATTAATTAATTTAGCTTTTAAGTTTTATTATAAATATAAAAGGTATTATTAATACTAATAACTATATTAAAGTATTTAAAAACCTTTAAATACTTACTATACTTTTAAATCTTAAAACCTTTATTAAAATAGTTAGTTTTCTTTATATAAGGGTTCTTTAGTTTAATTTATATATTAAACCCCTATAGAATAAAAAAACTAAAATACTTTAGAATCTTTATAAAAAAAATAAACTTCTTATTAAGTTATTTAAGTAGGTATAGAAATATATAGCTTAATAGGTAGGTTTTATACCTTTAAAGTAAGAAATTATATTTTTTAAAGTAATTTAGAAACTCTTATATACTAAGATTTTACTTTAATACTATAACCTTAAAAGGCTTCTTTTCTTTAAAGTTAATATATATAAGGAGGGTTTTAGCTTATATACCTTTTAATTAATAATTAATTAGAATAGCATTAATTTTTTAAAAAGGATATTAATAGTAATAAACTATACTTTATTTTATTTCTCTTTTAGCCAACTTTAGCTATTAAGAAAAAATATAGCTTAATAAAGGTAGAGGTAGCTATAATTATATAGAAAATAAAGAAACTAAGGAAAATAGCTTAATTTAATATATTAACTATAAATATTATTATTAATTATTTATTAGTAAAGGGAATTATTAAGTATACTTCTTTTATAATAATAAATCTTAATAATGCTAACCTTAAGCTTACTAAAGTTACTAATTATCTTTTATAATTTAAAATCTATATTATTTATATCCTTAGCACTTTAAATATAATACTTAATACACTCTCTTATTTACTAATTAATATTAATTATAAGAAAGTAGCTAACTATAGTAGCTTTAATAAACTTAATACTTATATATATTTTAAAGAGAAATCTATAGCCTTTATTATTATAAATAAGGATTTAAAGAATTCTATTATAATAAAGTATTAATATAATATAAAGTATAGCTAAATTATTAAAGGTATTACTATATATAAGAAAAGGTAATATTAAGTTAATTAAAACTAACTATAAATTTCTTTATATAGCTAGAACCTTTAAGATAATAAACTCCTTTATTATTAGAATTTAAAAGAATTATACTAACTTTATATTCCTTAAAACTATACAAAAGCTCTCTTTTAGTTAACCTATAATAATACTTACTATTTTAAAGTAAAGAGAATAGCTAAAGAGCTTTTTATAGTCTACTTTCTATATATAAGTAGCTAGATATACACTTATATAGTATACTATAATATTTATAGAGAAAATATAGTTCTCTAATCTTAAGCTTTAAGGGAAATAAAACCCCTTTAAATAAAGCCTATACCTTTTTATAGTATTTTATTAGATTTTATTATTAATATATTAAAAGTTAGCTTAAAAAATATAATATAGGCAGTGGAAGAATTTACTACTTATAACTTATTTTACTTAATTAACTACTTTTTTAGTAAAAAAATAATTCTTATCCCTAGCTATAAAGAGTATTTAGTAGAAATTTAAGCTAAACTTCTACTAAAAAGACTTTACCTTATTAACTAAGGACTACTATAAGAAATTATTAGTAATAAAGATCTTAAGTTTATTTTAAACCTTTTAACTATACTTTTCTATAAGCTAGAAGTAAAATTCTTTATAATAATAGTATATTACTTATAAACTAATAGTATAGCTAAGTATAAAAATTAAACTATAATTATTATAATATAATATTACACTATAACTAACCTAGATATTCCCTAGCCCTTAATACTTCTAGTACTTTAATACTACCTTAATAATATAGCTATAGCTTTAATTAACTAATTACTTAATAAACTTATACTTAGTTATAAGCTACTTATAGTAATAAACCTTCTTTTAAATTTAAATAAATTTATTATAAACCCTAAAGATACTAACCTATTAGTGCTTTAGAAGTTATACTAAAGGAAAGCTAAGTTTACTATTATAATAATAGCTATGCTTATAAAAATTAAATATAACTCTTAGTATAATTTAGTAAATATTAATATAGAGAATATAGTATACCTTAGGCTATATTTAAAATATAAGCTTTTAAGTAAGCTTAAAAAAAAATAATCTCCTTAATATACTAAACTATATAGGGTTTTAAAGTAAATCTCTCCTCTCTTTTTTTATTTTAACTTTTTACTAACTTTAAGGGTTTATTTAATAATTTCTATAGCTTATATTTAAAAATTATAGTAAAGTAAATACCTTTTTAAAAAAGTTAAGCCTATATTATTACTAATAAATTTAATTAAATTAAAAGAAGTAAATTACTAGGAAATTAAGAGAATTTAAAAATATTATATATAATTATTTTAAAAAAAAGGTAAAAAGCTTTATATTAATTTCTTAATTTACTAAAAAAGATACTTTAATAAAGATAATTAGTAGATTTCTAAGGAAGATATATATATTAATACTATTAAAATAGTTAATAAGTACCTTATTATAAATACTATTAATTAGGATAAGGAATACTATAAAAAAGGTTTTATAATGCCTTTTAATTAATAATATTCTAAGTTATACTAGCCTTATATTTAATTTTATAAATATATATAAAGAATTCCCTATTAGTAGAAAATATTAATTATTTCCTAACTCTTAGTACACTATAAGAGCTTACCTTAAGCTTACTTTTATAAAAGCTTTATTAAAGTATATAAAATCCTTTACTTTTTATACTTATTTACTTTTTTTCTTTACTTTTTTTTCTTTACTTTCTTATTCCTTTTTATTTAAAAATTTATATACTACTACTTTCTTTTCTTATATTAGTTATTTAGGTTAATTTATAGCTTTTATTAGCTTATATAAATATACTACTTAAACCTTAGACTTCCCTAAGCCTTTCTATAGTATATTAAATTTACTAGCTAAAGGTTATTAGTATTAATTTTACTAATTACTATACTAAACCCTAATAAAAGTTAAGCTAAGAAAAGTATTAATAAGATATATATAGTAAACTCTTATATTTTTCCCTATTCTTATATATTTAAGCCCTTATTAGGCCCTATTCTTATTAATAGCTTTTTATAAGCCTTTTAAAGAAATTAGCCTTTAAACTTAAGAATAATATAGATTCCTATAATATTAACCTAGCTAACTTACTTAAACTTATATTTAATCCCTATCTTTAAAAGATTAGTATTTTAACTAGGTAGCTAAGAAATACTTATACTACTTAGAATAATAAATTCTATAATAAATATAGCAATAATATAAGTATACCCTATATTACTCTCTAAACTACTATAGTTAATTATAATAAGAATAAGAATATTTTTAATATAAATAATATAAATAACTAAGGGATAGGTAATACTAAAGGTATTAAAGCTTAAGCCCTAATAGGCTGATCCTTAATAAATATAATTAGTAAACTATTAACCACTACTAGGGATATAGTAAAGTATATTATTAATACCCTAATATACTAATATCTTTATTAGTTTAAAAGGGCTAATAATAAAATATATAAACTTTATAATAAATTAAATAATATTAACTTTATAGTTATAGTTAATATAAAGAAAGACTATATAAAGTAGTAATATATTAATAAGTAAAGACCTAAAAAAAAAGTTAGGCTTTTAAAAATATACTTTATATTTATAATATAAAATTTACTAGGGCTAAAGCTAGAATTAGCTAGGATAGATTTAGTATTAAAAAAGATAATTCCCTTTATAAGCTATACTTAAAAGTAATAGCTTATTATATCAATATTTTTAAGGAATTTAATATTTAAAGCAGTAAGGCTATAATAGCTACTATAAAGGGTAATAAAGCTTAAGCTAAAGGTAAATTAAAACTTTTAATAATTTATATTACTTATAACTTTCTTTAAATAGCTATTTTTATTTAAAAGAATAAAGGTAGCTATAAAAACTATTACTAAACCTTTTAGCTTTTAGCTAAGGCTATTATTATTACTAAATATATAAATAATACTTTTAGCTACTTAAATAAAACCCTTAGTAGCCTTTTAGTAATAATTAGTAAGTTTTACTTTATAAAGATCTTTAAGCTAAGTGCTTATAAGGCTATTATTATAGCTAAATAGTTATTAAGTATATAGAATAGAGTCCTTATATATATTATAGCATTAGAAATAGCTATAGAAGCTTTTAAGTTTATTATAATAAACTATAGTAAACTATTTAAAATATATTATAATAGCATTAAAGGCTTTATAAATATCTATAATATTATAAAAACTAAAACCCTAAGGATAGTTAATATTAGAATTAAGGAGGCTACTAAATCTATACTTATAGTAAAGGCTATAAAAAATATAGAATCTTACTTTATTATATTAAAGAAATATAAATCCACTATAGCTACCTTAATCTTTATTATTAAAACCTTTATTAAATTACTTTAAATTAAAGTAAAAGCTATTAAAGCTAAGATATAAACTATTAAAACCTTAATAGTGCCCTTTATAAGAACCCTTAGGTTATTTACTATAATATATTCTACTAAGTATAATAAGGTTAATACTTTAACTTCTTAGTTAAGGTATTTTATATATAATAAGCATTAGCTAGCTAATATAAATAGTTTAATAACTATATTATAAAAAGGGGATTTTAGCAATTTATTTAATAGAATATTTTAGTATTTCTATTATTTTTTATACTATTATTTTAATAGTATTCTACTATATAAATTTTAATAATTATATAAGTATAAGTAATTTTAAATATTCTATATTACTTTCTACCTTAAGGGGCTAGAGTTAGTAAAAAATATAATAGTTTAGTAAAATTATTTTAATTTTATAACTTTTATAGTTAGGAATATAGAATCCCTATAGGATTTTATTTATAATTAATTAATATTAAAGTAAATAAAATATATAAGTACTCTTAACTTTAAGCTATAAAAACTATATTTTTATTATATAGAAAATATTACTAATATTAATGCTTACCTTAAGTTATAAAATACTATAATATTTTAGTTTTTTATTTACTTAGCTAAGGCTATAGTCTAAATACCTAAGTATACTATTAAGTATAAAAACCTTACCTTATTATAATCCCTTTATAACCCCTTTTTAATTAATAATATTATTACCTTTTTATTATAAGCTACTCCTACCCTTTTCTTTATTATTATTATTAATATTTTTTTTATACTTAACTATACCTTTTACTATTCCTTTAATAGCTATTTTTTTATATAAAACCTTTATTTCTTTATATAGTTATATAAAGTTTCCTTAGTTTTAATATAGAAATTATTATAACTAATTATATAATACTAACTCTATCTTAAAAGACTCTTTTAATTAAAAAGGAGATTAACTAAAATTATAAAAAAATACTTAACCTTTTTATTCAACTAAGTAATATATATTTTAAGGCTTACTATAGTGCTAATACTATAGGTAGTATATAATAAATAGAAAGATTTTTTATTTTTAAATTATACTATATTATAACTACTAGGGACTTTATTAAAAGAGGTTTTTATAAAATATTTCTACTTTATAAAATCTATAGATTATACTACCTTTTAATAAGTAATAGCTTACTAAAGCCAAATATAGCTTTTACTTATTATATTATAAAACTAAGTATAAATACTTTTATTTAGCTCTTTTGATTAAATTATGAAATTTCTTAAGCTTGAATTCGCCTGCACTGCAGTAGCAACGCGGAACCGACTCTAAACCTCTTAAAAAGTGTAGAAAAAGAATCGCTATATCTGTTTTACCCTATCTCTAATAGTATATTAGTACTAAAGCGTAGATATAGTGGATAAGGTAATGCTAATAGATATTAATAGTAGGAATTATAGCTTTATATAAAGCTATTACTACTTATTTATAAGATAGGGTAGCTTTATATTAATAGTGCCTTAAGTTACTTCTATACTACTACTTATATATAAGTAAATACTAGATTACTTTATTATTAAATATAATAAAATAGCTAAACTTATACTAGCTATAATGCTAAAGAGTATATAAAATATTATTCTTTATATTAATAATATAGCCTTAATATATACCTAATATAGCCTCTTTATACCTTAAACCTATATTAAAATATTAATAAAATTAACCTTATTATTACTTATTAAGCTTATTATAGTTAAAAACTTAAAAAAAGTTATTAAATAAGTAATAAAGAAAGCTATTAGTGCTAGGAATATAATAGCTCTAAGCTAGGCTAGTATTATTATTAAAGTTACTACCTAACTACTTATTTAATAAATTTAGGCTATAATAATAGTAATACTACCTTATATTTACTATAAAACTATTATTAAAGGTAGTATAATAGCTAAAACTATATAAAGCTATTTATTTAAAGAAACTATTATAGCTATTAACTAAGCTATTAGTATTAATACTATTATAGTAGTATAGTGCCTTTATAATAGTAATACTATAATTATATTTTAGGATATAGTAAAGCCTTATACTAATAATATAGCTTAGGTTAGCACTGCTTTTAGACTAGAAGTAATGCTAAATTAATGTATATTTAGTATTATTATTAAGGGCTTTTTTATATACTATATATAAAATTAAGAGAAGAATAATATTCTTTAAAATATAATTATAGCTAATAAATAAGGTTTAGTAAAGGTTATAGTATAGAAGCTATATAGTATTATAACTTAATCCCCCTTAATTATTACTATTAATAAAGTTAATATAGTAAATAGGCTATACTATACTAAAATTATTTATAAAGCTAAGATATTTAAGGCTAAGCTTTATAATAATACTATTTATTCTTAATAATATTTTAAGTGCTTTAAATTTAGCTATATAGCTATATATTATATATTACCCTTATAGTATAGCTAATATATATTTAGTTAGTATAAGGAGAGTAAATATTTATACCTAGCGCTATTAGGAGCTATATAGGAACACTATATTAACTACTTAAGACCTTACCTTATATAGTCCTATATATATAATATTATAATTAGTAATAAAACTATATATACACTATATACCTAGTATAGCCTTTAGCCTTTACTAAACCTTTAATACTAAAGAAAAATAGTTAAGTAGAGGTACTTAGCTATAGCTAAAGGAAAGATATAAGTAACTTATTATTATAAAAGGCTTTACTATAGAAATAAGTTAGTAAACTATATACCTATTTTTTTAATACTTAATTAGAATTAATATAGTGCTTATAAGCTACTATAAAGGCCTTTTTAAGTTAATAACTTATAGCTACTATAGTACTAAATAAGCTAAGCCTAACCTAATATACTATATAAAGTATATAATAAAGGTTATATACTAGAATATATAAAAGAAAACCTACCTTATATATTTAGTATTAAAGTCCTAACCTAAAGTTAATATAATAGTAATATAAAAGCTAAGAACTATAAATAGTAAATTACTTAACTTTAGCTTTAGCTACTTTTAACTTACTATTTAGAGTAGCTATACTATAATTTATATAAACTATTAGTATAGGCCTAAGGTATAGTTAATATAAATAAATAAGGACTAATATTTAATAATATTAGTAGAATACTATATTTACTTAATATATTCTTTAACTTATAAACCTAATTAAATATTACCCTTTATTAACTTTATAGTAGCCTTACCTTTAAACTATAGTATTTTTATAAGAGATTTTAATTAGTATTACCTACTTTAAAACTATTATAGCTAAACTTTAATAAAGAGTAATATATTTTTAGTATTAATAATATAGTAATAGCTTAAACTTATTATATTATAAGGTAAAGTAACTTAGAGAATATAGGGTAAAAGGGATAGTACTATTAACTATACTTAAGTTACTTATAATATAGAAGTTAAATTTATAAAGGGATTAAACTTTATTAAATCTAACTATATTCTATAGCTTATTTACATTAGCACTAGCCTAAGGCTATATAGTAACTACTTACTTTATTTTAAATAGCTATATATAGAAAATAACCTTATAATAGCTAAGGTAATAATATAATTCTACTATAACCTTACTAAACCTTTACTTTAAATATTTATAGAAATTAATAGTTATATAAAATAAATAATAACTAAGCTTTAATTTATTATAGTTTTAGTAGTTTTAAGGGAACCTTAAGGTAGCCCTAGGCTAAATTTATAGTAGAATTACTATACTAAAGAAGCTACTTAAAATATAAAGAGAGTATTAAGGTAGTAGTAAATATCCTATACTAAGGAGAACTAATAATTTACTATTAATATAATTTAAATATAGTACTAAACTATTAGTAATAAAAGGTATAGTACTTAGCGCTTTACTATTAAAGTAGCTACTACCTATAGAGGAAGCCTATAGAAACTTAAACGCTAAATATAGCTTTATAGTAAACTACTATTAAAATAATAGTAAATCCTTACTTTTATTTAAAGTAAGAGTATAAATACTATAACTACTAAGTTATACTAAGAGAAAGTAGCTATACTAGCTAATTATTTCTTCCCTTCTTTCTAAGCTTAATTTAATAATATATTAAAGAATCTTAATAACTACCTTAATACTATAATATTTCTATTAGAAAACTACTTTAATATTAATAAAATCTATAGTATTATTAAAAGCTTAGCTAGCTAAAAAGCATTAAAATTAAATAAACTTTAAGCTAATTACTTTAAAGTATATAGTAAGCTACTAGCTAGGACCTTTACCTATTTATTTAATATATATTATTATATTAGCTACTACCTAGCTTTATTTTAGTATATAAAAGTTATTATTTTTTATAAGCTAGGTAAGACCTTAATAAAGTAGTATAGAGTAAGAGCTTAGTACTTTATCTTACTTTTTAGTATTATTAATAAAGTAATAAAAGTAATAGTAATAGGTTAGCTTACCTTTATAGCTAAATTAAATAGTATATTACCTAACCTATAAATAGGTAATAAAGTAAATAGATTAATAGAAGTTATATTAAATATTTTAATAAAATTAGTATATATAGTATAGCACTATAGTAATATTATATTACTACTTTAATTAAATATATTAATAGCCTTTAATACTATTTATTATAAAAGACTAACTTATACCCTTATAACTATTAGGATTCCTATATAAATAATAGTGTAAACCTACTCCTTTACTACTAAATATACTACTAATCTTTACTTTAATAGTAAATCTACTAGCCCTTTACTTATAACTATAAGTATACTATAGGGGTTCTTAATTTTTCTTATTCTTTTTCTACTTTATATTACCTCTTTATATACTAAGCTTTAAGTAGTATATTCTATACTTATTATAAGCTTTTTTAATAATATAAATATACTTATATATAGGTATATAATAAAGGAAATATAGGATTGCCTTAAGGCTACCTAAGTAATTTACTAAAAATAGTTTTAAAAATTAGGTTTTAAGTTTAATTTAAAAAAAAAATAAACTTATATACTTTATTAAGTAGTATATAATAATTATATTATTAATTTAACTTAATACTAATATAGTATAACTAGTTTAATTTACCTACTTTCTTAAGGTATAGGTTTATTATAAGCTTTATTAAAAAGTATATTAAAGTTAAGTTAAGTTAAAATTAATATAGTAGTAGCTTATACTTATATTACTAGTAGCTTTAACTTAGGGATACTTATTATATAATATATAACTCTTATATATATAGGTTATTTAAAGTATAATTATATATAATATAGAATTATATTATATCTTTATTAAAGTTAGTAGTAAAGTAAGAGGTATAGCTAAGGTATTTATTTTTAAATAAACTAAGTACCTAAGGATAGTAATTAGTATATTTAAAGCTATATTATATACTTTAGTTAAAACTAAAGTAGCTATAGCTTTAATTAACCTTTATTTTAATTATTATTTACTTTACTTTTACTAATAAATAAAAGCTAATAGAATAGCTAAGTATATTTATAGTACTTATGCTATAATAGCAGCTTAACTTAGATATAGACTAATACGCTAAGGGTATAGCTACTTACTATACTTAAATAACTATTTAAACTATATATTATTTCTAAACTAACTTTATAACTACCTATTAAAGCCCTCTTTAACTAAAGCACTTACTTTAGAATAAAAGGACTGCTAATATTAAGAGTAAATTGCTATATAGGTATACTAAATTAATATTAATTATATAGTAGTAAAGCTTAACCCTAGCTTTACTTTTACTACTAAAGTAGTTTACCTTTACTTAAGCTTAACTAAGTATAAATCTATAGTACTTATATAAATATATATAAAATAAATTAAACTTAATGCTTTTCTCTTTAGCTAATGTATTTTTAAGGTAGAATTACTAATATATAGCTACTAAGCTAATAATAAAGACTATTACTATATTTTATTATTTTATAAAAACTTTAATTATCTTTACTCTATTAATATAAATATATATTTAATATAAAACTAGTATAAAGTTAAAGAGACTTTAAAGACTAATAAGCTAATAACTATACTTACTAAGTAGCTTATATTAATAAAGTATATCCTTTAGTTTTAGCTTATAAAAAGCTTATAAAATTAATAGGCTAAGGATATTAAGGACTTAATACTATATAGTACCTAGTGTAGTATAGGTATAAAGGTAGTAAGAAGCTATATAGATATTATAGTAGGTATAGATTATTAAAATATATAACTTATTTTTAAAGAAAAATAAATATAGTAGCTAAGAAAATAAAAAATAAGTATAGTATACTTACACTAGCCCTAAGCCTATACCCTCTTAGCCCCTAGCCCCCCCTTTTTCTCCTCTACCCCCCCCTTTTCCTCCTTTATTATCTCCTTCCCCTTTACTACCTTCTTTATATAGCTTTATATAGTAACTATAGTAAGCCTATTTTATAGAATATTATTTAATTTCTTTAGCATATTAATAATATAATAAGTCTATAGTAGTAGCTTACCTTTAACTAAAGTTAAGGCTAAGGCTATTACAATACTACTACTAACTTATATTACTATATTAATAAATAAGCCTACCTACTTTATAAGTTAAACTGCTTTTTTCTAAGTAATATTATACTTTATAGCCTAACTATATATTAATATTATATTAGTATTATAGTAAAATAATATTTTAGCTGCCTAGTACTTATATTAATAGACTCCCTAAAGGCATAAAGGTTTTATATATTTATAACTTATTTAATAGCCTTTTAGTATAATATAGTATTTAGATTTAGCTATAGAACTAATTAGCTACTACCTAGCTACTAATATAGCTAATAAATATAACACTTATACTTAAATAAGTCTTTTTTACTTTTATATACTTAAAGTATATACTATTAGTACTTACTTAAATTAGTAATAGGAGTAGTATAGGTAGAAAAGGGGTACTAACCTTTAGTGCTATAGTACTATTTCTTAATGTTTTTAGCTTATATTAGGTAAGCTTTATAGGGCTAGGCCTATAATTAGCCTAGCTATATAAGGGTTAATAGCAGTAGTGTATTAAAAAGGGACTAGTACTTACCCTAAATATAATAATTAATTTTATTATAAGAGTAGGCAGTATTTTTAATAACACTATAGTTAGTTTAAGGCAGTAATAAGGCAGTATTACTATAAAAATAAAAATAGGGGTATACTTATAATAAAAGTAATAAATATAGAAGAAAGAAAGAAGGGAAAAGCCTAAAAATAGAGAGAAAAGAGTAAATATAATATTTTTTTCTTTTTTATTATATAACTAATAGATAGTTAATAGTTAGTTTAATAATAGCTAGCTACTAGCTAGTATAGCTAATGCTATAAAGGCATAGAAGCTAAAGAAAGGTTTTTAGGTAAGAAAGTAGTAACCTAAGGGAATTAGCTAGGCACTAGTATAGAAGATAGGCTAAGCGCTTAAGGCAACTCACTATAACTTATAGACTACCCTTAAAGGTAATCTACATTATTACTACGCCCCTACTAACCCAGTCTAATTCCTATTTTGCACTATACACTCTCCTATAATACTAGTTAAGTTTAGCTAGTAGCGCACTACTTTTTATAATTAGAACCAGTGTAGAGCTACTATAGCTCTGCTATAGAACACAGAAAAAGGTTATATATAGGTTTCCCTCCCTATGCTAGGGTTTTTCCTATATAGTTTAAGTAGCGGTGGTACTAGTATTAGGCTCACAAGCCTGACTAGAGTAATACTAATAATAATTTAGCTCTTTTTAATTATTATTATTTATATTAATAAAACTTTTATTAAGTAAAACCTTTAGGCTTATATTAAAAGTAATATTAAAGATATAATAAATCTTTATAATAGAATTATTTTTTAAAAATCCTTTAAGCTTAATAGCTTATTAATTTCTTTATTTATCTTACTAAGGCCTATAACTATATTAGTATTAGCTATATTTTTATTATTTATTATAAATTAGTAAAAAACTAAGCTAGTATCTTTATTAAGTATTATTTATATTTAATTAATATATACTATAAGGTTCTTTATATTAATATAGAGAGAATCTAAACACTTACTACTTATATTTAAATACTAACTATTAGAAATAATGGAGGTGGGTGCTATAGAGCACAGCTTACTAAGGTAGTGGGCTTAGTGAGCGTGCACGTACAGATCCACTGCTCTGCAGAGCAGAGCACTGCAGCAAGCTGCAGTCCACTATATCTCATATAAAATGGAAGCTTTTGCGTTGCTTTTAGCACTATTTAATTCGCTAAAGAATTTGTAATAATAATATCCAATAAATTATATCTAATATCTGACTTTGCAGGTGTGTGCGGCTGGCAAGAGTGATTCTGATGGTCCGTACGGTCGGCGGCTGTGAGGGGGTTTTTTACTTCCTTCCCTTATATATCCACTAACCTTATTAATGGATCCTAGTCGCTAGCTAGGCTTTGTGAGCTACTTTCTATTTTCTGTAAAATTCATTTGTATAGGAAAACAAAAAAATAGACTTACAGCTATATAAATTAGCTGCTAACGTGCTTGCAATCAGTTAACTTAGTGAAAATTAACGCACAACGCTAAAAAACCAATTTTTAGATATTTATATAGAAAGAAAGCCTGGAATTCAGCAATAAAGAATCTAATTCTAAGACTTTTTATAAATTCCTCCTTATTGAGAAAAACAGTAAAAAACACACATTATAGGGTAGCCACCTTCCCTAACTAAGCAGCCGTTAGCTGGCTTAGTCACATCCTTCAATCCGTTCCTCCGTATCTTTGCTGGTTTGCACTGGCTTACAAAGCCCCCTATAAAGTGCTTCTATCAGCGCTATAATTATAGCACTAATAGTGAGGAATCCCCTATAAATAACCCTGTTATTTTCAACACTAACTAATAAAATAAGCTATAATATATATATTAATAATACTTAAAAGGATTAGTATAATATAAGTATTAATAAAACTAAGTAGAAACTTAACTTTAGTATAATATATTTCTATAAAAAGGTAGGTTTTACTTAATATTAAAAGGAAGCTAAGGCTATAGTTATAACCCTTAATATTTATACCTTTAATACTATAGCTAATTACTAAAGATAAAAGATTTTTAAAAGAATCTTAATTAACTTTATAGTTTAATATACCTTAGCTAGTAATATCTACTTTATAATAATATACTAAAATTATACTATAGACCTTAATAACTCTATAGCTAATAAAGCTACTAATAAGGAGAAGGCTACTAATAATAGTAATATATCTATAAGTAATAGAAATAAATAGTAATAGTATAGAATATAGTAATATACTAAGAATAAAACCTTAGAAGGTATAATAGTTTTATAAGGAATATAGAATATTACACTAATTTTACTTACTTATATTTTCTTTCCTTATTAATATAACTCCTATAGGTTAGGTTATAACTTAACTATATATAAACTATATAGCTTTATTTCTTTTTTTTTAATTCCTTAGCTTTATAAGTAAGCTACTATAAGCCTACCTTTTTCCTTTTCTTTCTTTTTTTTTTCTTTTTTATTTAAATAGCTTAAAATAAGCTATATTTTCTTCTATAAAAAGAAGGACTTATTATAGTTTATTTTTAAAGGTAGAACCTACCTTATAAAAGAAGGGTTCTACTATATATAGCTAGAGAGAATAACTTTAACTATATATACACTTAATTACCTACTTATAACTTAAGTGTTCCTTCTTCTTATAACTTTATAACGTACTATACCTATTGTGTAAGTACCCCCATTTACGTGTGATATCTAGCACGTAACAATAAGCCTTAAAAATATAATAATTTAAACTTAAAAATAATTATAAATATAAGCTTAAAAAAATCCTAGGATTTAAATATATAAATAAAGAATAGAAATATTTAATTAAATAAAAAGAATATAACTATTAAGATAGTATATAGAAACTTATAATTAATCTCTTTTATCATAATAAGAAAATTATAAAATTTTATAATAAAAATATTAATTTAACTAAACCTATAATAAGAAATTATTTACTAGCTTTAAAAATAAAAGTATTGTAAAAATAGTATTAATAATATAATATTATAAAAAAGAATTAATTAAAAATATATTAAAAGTATTTTAATTAATAATATTTAATATTAAAAGACTTTTTACTATAAAAGCTAAAGCTAATATAGCTTATTTTTAAGCTTTAAGCTTATTTAAAGACTAAAGCTTTAAATATATTATTATATTTTCTTTATAAAGCAATAATTATTTCTAATAATAAAGATATTTTAAGTAATTTAATAACTCTTTAATATTTACTTAAGCCTTATATAAAACCTTTTATTTTATAATTAATAATTATTTTATTAATTCCTTTTCTTTATTTAAATATTTAAACTTAATAATAATATAGGTTATTACTATATATTAGCTAGAAATAATAAAATAAATATAAAAAAAAGGTAATTAATAAGAATTAAATATAGTATTAAAAGTATTATAAAAATAATTATAATAAATATACTTACTGTACTTTATAAAATACTTAACTATTCTATATTATAGCCTTTAAAAATAATAAAATAAATATAGTATTATATTATAACTATACTTATTAATATAAGTATATAGATTATTATAATAATAAAATATAATAAATTAAACGGTAGACTTATATAATTAATTAAAAAGACTAAATATAGTAGTTTTTAATAAAAAGCTAAAAAGATAAAGAAAGAAAGAAAAAAAGGAAATACTTATAAAAAAAAACTTAAAGCTATAGAAAAAATAGCTACTTAAAGCTAAATAAAATAGGTTTTTAAGGATAAAAAACCTAAAAAAAGGGGGGAATATATTATAGACTACTTTTATAAATTAAACTAACCTTTTTTTAACTAATAGCTTAACTAATTATATTATACCTAGCGCTTACTATATATATATAGTAAGCTATGCCCCTAATTACTATATATTAGCTATAAGCTCCCTCTATAATTACTATATATTCCTTATAAGCTTAAAATAGCCTCTTTCTATATAAACTATCCTCTAGACTTAGATATCATAGCTAGCCAGTCTTTAATAACCTCATAACTTATTGCCTAGCCTAACCGCCTCGTAAATCTTTTGACCATACCCGACCTCAGCCGTCACACCATGGTTCCAGATCCACGCCTACCCTACTCCACAGCATCACCACGACTGAACAAGACGCAGAATGCCCACGTCGCTCACGTCCATTAGTGTCTGGAAACCAGATGCCCAATTTGGTCTAAATCGCGACCAGATCAAAAGGTACATAGTATTGCTTTGCCACAGATCTAGCACATACGACCACAGGTGGCAGAAAACTCGGGATCCCGTCCGCTCTCCCATAGATAAGCTGCCAACCGACAGATTAGTAGTTGGGTCGGTGACGACCAGCGAACACCGGTTGTTGTATGTTTTTGGGCTCTTCTTTTTGAAGACAAGTGAAAAAAAAAAATCAAGAAACCCTTTACTTTTTTTTATGGCTGTTTTCATCTTCTGTCCTCATATTTACTTTTTCCTTATCCTTATTTATTTTTCATTTATCTTCTTTGCCCCTTGCCTTTCTCGCTTGCTGCCGAGAAGGCTACACGATTGTAGTCATCCACATTTCTCGAATCGCTGATTGGAAGCTACTCGCCCCTCCTCCAATAACGTATTGTACGAGTGTGGTTCGGTACGGAGATGTAGCCTTCTCAGCAGTGGTGCCCTACTAAAAAGAGGAAAGAGAAGAATGAAATTAAATTAAGACATGATAAAAAAAGGCAAAAAAGGCAAAAGGGTAAAGAAAGGCAAGAAAAATAGAACAATGGAAAAAGGGCATGGGCTATTGCGTCATTTGCTCTGGCAGGCTGGCGGGCTGGCACCAGAGTACTTGCCCGTAACACATGCATTCTCAGCGGCTCTTTTTGCCATATATAGGTCCATGAGATACCTAGTAGAGAGTTTGTTGTCAAGATATGGACATTTGTACCTCATTGTTATTCACCTCCCGGCTTGCGCCTGCCGCCGAATTGGCCCCATACATACATGCAGTACATACATCACTCTTGGACATTCATGTCGCAAGAAAAAAAAAAAAAAAAAAAAAAAGGGACCACTGTATCCCAAATATTTACCTGCTCAAAACATTCAAATCTATTTCTTGGCAGATTTTTCCGACAGCCGTTACTGTACCCCAGGATTGGCATCCCCACTATCGGGAAAGAAAAAGGCAACAACGGCAATGATGATGTACACCGCACACAAGAGTGCGCCCTCGAGATAATTGCTGCGCCCGTCCAGGACCAAGAAATTGACGATAAACGCCGACACAAACAGGCAAACTGTTTCAAACAGGGTAAAGTACAATGTCATTTGCTTGTCCATGATCCATCCCAGAATCACCACCAGGGGCGTAACAAAGATGGCAATCTGGATGGAACTGCCCACCGCGACACCAATAGCCAGGTCCATCTTGTTCTTCATGGCGACCGTCACGGCCGTGACGTGCTCTGCCGCGTTTCCAACAATCGGAAGGATAATAAGACCAATAAAGACTTCGCCGAGACCCGAGCTCGCCGTGACTTCTTTGATGGAGCCAACGAGAAACTCGGCGCACACGGCGACCAGCGCAGTACTGGCAAGAAGGAGTATCACCGCAGCTGTCCGCGTCAGATGTTCGTCTTCGTCGTCTCCGGCCTCGTCGGACGTGGTGGCAGGCGTGTTGAGAGACATGAGTGGGATCTGGGCAGGATACATGGCTCCGGGAGGACGAAGCTGTTGTTGGTGACTCAGTCTGTCCGGTAGGGAGTTGGTGCGACGGATGCCATATCGAACCCTGGGCACAGGACCTGTCGGCGTGACAGGGACCGAAGCCAGTGGAACCTGCTTTTGCGTGAAGACTGGTGGCGCCAGGGTTTTGACGACAGAAATGCTCCGAAAGGTAGCTGCCAGAGGCCGCCTGGGCGTGCCGGGTTCCGTGCTACTCTCGCCGGTGACGGCGACGCCGGCGGCGGCAGGAGAAGAGTTTGCTCCTGTGGTGGGGGGAATGGCGAAATCGACTCGACGGGTGTCGGATGGTAGTATGCCAGCCTGGTTTCTATTGTCATCGTGATTGCTTTCTGTTGCTTGCTGCGCACTCTGTCTTTCCTCTTGTCTTCTCCTCCTATGCTTTCTGCGACGGGAATGCCGATACCTTCGATATTTTCGGTATCGACCACCTTGCTCATCGTCGTCGTCCGTAGTATCACCGTCGTGGGTCAACGGCGTGGCGGGAACATGTTTCTTGCCGGACAATGACGATGATGCTTCAGATGATATAACTTCCTCTGGGGCACTGGGATTACCGGATCCCGGCGCAACACGTACAGCGGAGCCGTTCAGCGATGGCTTGGTATCGTTGTCCGTTGACATGGATGACTTGCGTCTTCGACCACCACGAAGGACCTTTTTCATTTTTCGACCTATGGTGTCACGAGACGTGTTTGAAGAGTCCGAGTCCGAGCTCGAAGACGAATCCGAGTCCGAACTACTCGAGGTATCCAGCCATGCTGCCGCGGGACCAGGTGTGGACTCGGCGTCCACGATGTGTTGTGGTGTGGACTCGTACATGTAGGCGTGAGACTTGAGCTGAAACATCAAGTAAATGATGTAGACGAGGAGTAGAATCTGCAGACCAAAAAAGAAAGAAAGAAAAGAAAAAGAAAAGAAAAAGAAAAGAAAAGAAAAGAAAAGAAAAGAAAAGAAATTTGTTAGTTCTGTGAGACGACCATTCAAACGTTTGGGCGACTTACGACGCTGGTACCCCGACTAATTTTGAGTGACTGGGCATCGGCACGAGCCGAGTCCTTGAAGGACGCATGAAAGGCCGTAGGAAGTACCAAGCTAATCACACTCAGACTGAGCAAACAGGCGCTCATCTGGGTCACGGTGCTATTGTAAATCTGTTCTCGGTAACGCAGACCACCCAGGAAGAAACCCATGCCCAGAATGAGCAACAGGTTGGCCAAGATGGAACCCAAAAGCGAAGCTTGCACGATTCGAATCTCGTCCTTGACCAAAGCAATGATGAAGATGATGAGCTCCACTGCGTTGCCAAACGTCACATTAAGCAAGGCGCCGAGAGAGTCGCCCATCTTGCTTGCGACGGATTCGGTGGCATGGCTAAGCAAGCCAGCGAGGGGAATCACGGCGACGCAGTTCATGGCAAACACAATGCCGCCATGAATGCCGTGGATATTCGCAACGACAATGCCAATGGGCACGAAGACCAGCAGGACGTTGATCCAGCTATGGGTGGCGACGAGCCAGAAAGACCTACGAAGTTCCTCTATAAAGGTTCGCTTCTTCTTTGTTGCCGTCATGTCATTCTCCTTGTGGTCCTTTTCATCTTGCTCAATTGAAGAGCCGGTAGCGTTGTTGCCGGTGCGAATGCCGTTGTTGGCCGTGAGGGTGATTCTATTTTGTGCGTCGTCCACGTCAACGTGGTCGCTCTTGATCTCTAGGAAAATCCCTTGGTCCTCAATCTCCGCAGATGTGACGGGCACGACGTGGGCGCTGGGATCACGACTGATGTGCAAATTGGCCGGCTTGGCCTTTTTGTTGATTTTTTCGACAAAGACGACACCGGCACCGGCCTCGGCGGGTGTCTCGCGCAATGTGCCAGCATGGTTCTTGTCGGAGGACGCAAGGCCAAGAGCTGGGAATTCGGCCGTGTTGTCGATTGATGTCGAGAAGTCTCTCAGAGGAAAAGATGCGTTCTCGGCCGGTTGTTGTTGCTGCGGTTGTTGAGGAGGAGGGGGTGCTGACGAGCGATCAAAGACTCCATGGGCCTGAGTTGCCGCGCCAGGAGAGTCGTTGTGTAAGTCGGGGGGATCAGAAGAAGTTTGTTTCATCGAACAGGTATTGAGCACGACTACCGCGCAAAGACGAGAGGCCGAGAAGGAGAAGGGGAGACGAAGGAGGGAGGGAAGTCGCGGCCTTCTAAACTGGGGCTGTTTTGGTATGCTTTTAATCTAATTGGTGGCGAAACCGAGACACCAAAGAGGGAAGAAGCCGTTGGTGGAAAACAAGGAGTCTTGAACAGACCAAGTTCGGTTTTGGAAGAAAAAGGACTTGGCCAGGGCGGAAAAATGTGATGGGGGCGACAAGGTGTTTTAAACGGGCCATCCAAGGAATGCAAAGCCGCTCGGCCCCCTCGTCTGCGTCTGCTTGGGATGTCAAGACTCAAGAGACAAGGCACGCTACGGGCCAGGCAGGGATGGATTAGATTCAGTCGATTGCGAATACGCAAGAACGGATCCGTTTCCTCTTCAATGACAAAATGGGCTGGGCCGGGGGGAGGGATGGCATGCATGATGGAGCCAATCAGGCCCGCCGGCCTGCGACGCCTGCGACGCGTGCAACGAGATTCCGGAATCCGGCGGGTGGTGGAAACGTGCCTGGTCTAGACTGTTGGGTGGAAACTGTTACATCCAGAAGGAGCTGATGATGTATTCATAATCTATCTAGGAATGCTTACACTATATAAAATATATAGTATAGGCATATCTAGTAAGATACCTAATATATAAGGCTAAACTTAGGGTATTATAGTCTATAGGCTTAAAAAAGCTTAGGCTAAGAGAAACCTAGGGATTGTATAATATATAACACTACCTTTATAGCTAAATAATTAGCCTATACTAAATATATATAATATTAAATTATAAAGAAGTAGAATATAATAAAATATTAAATATATTAAGGTATTAAAAAAAATTTATATATAAAAGGTTAAGCTATTAATAAAGCTAATAAGTTATAACTAAAGTTAGTATATAAGTAGTAGAAAATATAAGAAAATATAATTAATAATTTCCTTATAAAGAGAGCTTAGACTTTAAGATTATATAGAGTATTTATAAAAAATTACTATATTTTTTATACTTAAAACTCTTAATAACGCTATTTATAATTATTTAATTAGTACTAACTTATTTAAAGTAAAAAAAACTATTATAAACTCTTTATATAATTTATTTATATTATAAGTTAATATACTTTATATAGTTATTGTTAGAATCGCTGCATTCTATGACAACGTGGCACAACGCGGAACAACTAGGAAGAACTGGATTTGCGGCCACATTAGCCGCGGAATCCGATTAGTCTGCGTGTGTAGAGTTTTTATCTACGTAGCCTTAAAGCTAGCTATAAAATGCCCCTTTAAATAGCTCTTATTATTAGAAAAATAAGGACCTTTTATAAATATATTTGCAGACCCTATAATAAGTCACTAAGTCCTAGCTTTACGTAGTATTCCTTAGAGAATTATTAGTATCCTAGGGAATACTAATACTAATTAGTAGGTGTTAAAAATAACAGGGTTATTTATAGGGGATTCCTCACTATTAGTGCTATAATTATAGCGCTGATAGAAGCACTTTATAGGGGGCTTTGTAAGCCAGTGCAAGCCGGCAAGCGTGCGCGCGCGCGGGCGGCACAACCACGGAATTCCGACCAAAGGTCACGTGTGTGGGCTCGCAGCTGCAGGGTCCCCACAAATCCTCACTTTTCGACCTTTTTTGCTTATTCTGACAGCTACGCAGTCGGACTAACAGCTGCAAGGTGGGCCTAGTCTTTGGGTTGGATTTGTAAGGCAACCAGTAAAGATACAGAGGAACGGATTAAAGGATATAACTAAGCCAGCTAACGGCTGCTTAGTCAGGGAAGGTGGCTACCCTATAATATATATTTTTTACTGTTTTTCTTAACAAGGAGGAATTTATAAAAAGTCTTAGAACTAGATTCTTTATTGCTAAATTCTGGGCTTTCTTTCTATATAAATATCTAAAAATCGGTTTTTTAGTATTATGCGTTAATTTTCACTAAGTTAACTAATTGTAAGTACGTTAGTAGCTAATTTGTATAGCTATAAGTCTATTTTTTTTATTTTCCTATATAAATAAATTTTATAGAAAATAAAAAGTAGCCTATAAAGCCTAGCTAGCGACTAGGATCTACTAATAAGGTTAGTAGGTATATAAGGGAAGGAAGTGAAAAACCCCCTCATAGCCGCCGACTGTACAGACCGTTAGAATCACTCTTACTAGCTATATACACCTACAAAGTTAGATATTAGATATAATTTATTAGATACTATTATTACAAATTCTTTAGCGAATTAAATAGTGCTAAAAGCAACGCAAAAGCTTCTATTTTACGTAAGATATAGTGGACTGTAGCTTACTATAGTGCTCTGCTCTACAGAGCAGTGGATCTATATATACACGCTTACTAAGCCCACTACCTTAGTAAGCTATGCTCTATAGCACCTACCTTTATTATTTCTAATAGGTTATAAGCCTAGTAGCGTAGTAGTCTGGCTACACTACACGCACCTTACGTAAAAGCCACTATAGTGGAGCACTACTCTGTAAGGCTATAGGTTTAATTCCTAGCCGTAACTAGAAAAAAAAATGATTTTTTTGAGAGTATTAGAATATTAGTATAAGCTTACTTACTCTGTAGTGGCCCTAATATATTATAAGTCTAGGGGGAGTGTTAAAAGTATATAAGCCTTTATAATTCTAGTTCTAAGGATCCGGATCCCACCTCTCTTTTTTCAATAGGTTATAAGCCTAGAAGAGAACTTTTAGTATCTAGAAAATTCACTAAATTTTTCTATAATAAAGAAAAATATCACTATATTTATAAAGAGTGTAGAAGCTACTTATTCCTTCTATAAAAAGAATAAATTCACTAAAAAGAAGTTTTCCCTTCTATAAAATAGAAAAGAATACAGTATAGAAGAATTCCTACTTCTATAAAAATTTGGAATTAGTGAAAAAGAGGGATATTTTACCCTATAAGAATTTCTTATAAATAAAATAAAAATCATAGAAGACTTCACTTCTATAAAAAGGAAAATATAGAAGATTTCTACTTCTATAAAAAAAAAAAAAAAAAGGGGAAGATATAGTAAATTTACTATAATTTTAAGAAGACTACCTTCTATAAAAGAGCATATAGAAGATTTCCTACTTCTATAAAAATAAAAAAAAGGGGGAATATTTTCTAAAAATAAAAATAGAAAATATAGAAGTCTTTCCTTCTATAAAATAGAAAGATATA
>AFRA01000413.1:0-28103 GCA_000223055.1 Claviceps fusiformis PRL 1980
TTTAGTCTTTAAACCTTATTAATATTATTTTATAAAGCTTTTTAATAAAGTATATTTTATAAAGCTTTTTAATAAAGTATATTTTATAATTTAATTTAGTAATTAAGTTATAAATTTATATATTTAGCCTTCTAAAGAAATATAAAATAATATATTATTATTTTTACTTTTATGATTATATTTTTTAGTAAAAATTATATTTTAAGGTACTTAATAATTCTTTTTAAAGGGATTTCTTTCTCTTTAAAGTTACTTTATAAAGAATTTAATACTATAAAATATATATTTAGCTTAATAAAGCTTATTATTTATAAATAAAAAGCTTAATCTTTTTTTTTTACTTTTTATATTTATAAAAAGTAACTTCTTTTTATATTTAAAGTATTAAAAAGTATTATTTATTATAAATTTATAAGTATTTATAAAGTACTTTATAATAAATTAAATATATTTTTTATTAATAATAGCTTTTAGCTTTTTAAAAAGATTTAATTCTTTTTTTAAAAATATAAAGTTTATTTTATTTTAAATTAATAACTTTTTAGCTATTTCTTTAAAAGCTTTAATTTAATTATTTTAATACTTTATAAATATAAGCCTTTTTATTAATATTAAAATCTATAAGTTTATAATAAAAGTTATCTTTATTATTAAAAAAAAATAAAAAGAGATTTAAATATATATATTTAATAATATAGGTATATAGTATCAGTTATAGGGAGTCTCTTTAACTTCCTCCTAAGCTTATAACTAATATATAAAATACACTAGAAATTAGTTAATTTATTCCTTATTCTAAGTCTTTAGTAATTTATATATAAAAGAAAATAAGTATTAAATAGTGTGTATAGCCATAGCCCTCGCGTAGCGCGGGCTTACTATAATCCGCGCATTGCCTAGGCTCCACCTATGCGTTCCGGGCAACAGATGCTCCCACATACCACGATCACGATGGTGACCCGACAGCGTCGCAGCCTCGGCCAAGCACGTTTTTTTTTTTTTTTTTGGCTTTTCCCTCTGCCGTCCAGTCAGAGTGTCTCGGCAGCAGGCAGGCACTAGTGCTCATGGCTCACGGCTCTCAGGAGCCAGCCAATACAGCCAATAGGACAACCAAATTACAGAATGCAGACGAGATCCGTCAACCGAGGAATTGCGTTGACGGCGCGTTTTCCCCCAGCCCGAAGCAGCCGTGGCCACCAGCCAGCCATGTTGACCGGAATCACGACCTCTACGCCCATCATTCTGCATGTATCCCGACTTGTCGTGCCAGTTCCCGCAGCAGCCCGAGATTCTGGTGGCCAAGCAGTCTCCTCGTCGAGTCGTCCACGTGGCTTCGTTCAAGTGTGAGAGCTGACGAACAAGGGCAAGACGTATCTCCGCCGATGCAAGATTCTCGACTCAGCTGCGGGCGTGCTTTCTGTCTCCAAGGAATTCGACACCATCGTCGTCGTCCTTTCGGGGCGGGCCCTTTTCTTTACACGACGCGCTGGGAACACTCGTTTGACTGGGAGGACAAGGACGTCATTGTCATTGCTATTATCTCATTCTCAACCACCGGCGGGATCTCCTCTGTAGACGAAAATGCTGCCTGAATCTATCCCAAACGCCAGTATTTCCTCGTCTGTACAAAAAGAGTCACCTAGTTTGCCCGCCAGGAACCATGGCTGTTTCGGGGGGCCAAACCCGAATACTACGGTCTGTTCAACGCTGTGATGCGATGGATTCCGCTGCCTATGCCGGCTCACCGCGCCATGCGAATCTACTTCGCCGAGCTGGACTCTATGAGCTTCCTTGCGTTTGCGGGCGCCGCGCCGCGCAACCTGTATGCTGATTTGCATGGGCAGTGATCTTCAAGGGTTCGCGCCGGCACGGGCCAGTGCGAGGGTAGGCTTTCAGTTGCAGAAACCGTCATTGGCGATGATTCTGCGTGGAAGAGGGGGGTGCGATGGGGCAGGGCATGTGTATTTAATGGTTGTCTCGACTGTCTCTTGCCCCCGCCAGTCCTGTCCTCTTTCTTCATTCATCTTGCTTTCGATCTGTCTACGAACAAAAGTCTCGATAGAGGGCAGCTTCGGAGCCCGCAAACGTGTAATCGGGACGGTGAAAGAGGCGAATGATATTTCTGACACGCATTGCAATATACCCAGGCGGCTGTCCTAAATACGGTGCCTCACAGAACGTCGGCCGTCCAGTATGCTACTGGTCTTTGTGTGCCTGGACTCGTTCGTGACTTGGCTTATATGTCCCGTCAGCGAGACCAGTGCATTTGTTGGTCATCTTCATATTTGGTCACCCTGGCCATGTTCACGAGAAGAAAGCACAACGACCCGGTGAGGGTGACTGAGAATCGGAAAATACTACAAGTAGACGTATATTTTTTATCGGGTTATTGTTTGTTCTGACTTCTATTCTGTCTACAGTGTGGTCTCGCGTGTGTTTTAGCCCATGAGGTGTTTTCATTTGTATTGTGTTCCGATTCCCAGTGACGAAGAGCTTCATACGGAAGTAATGCCGTGGTCGTAAGAGCCCACTACATAGCTCTTACATTATACAAACGCAAAATAAAAAACCCTATATTCTAGCCTTGATAACTTGGGAACTCTTGCCTCACCGTGTCTCACCAGTGCCCCTTTTCCGATACAGCCTGCTCAATCCAAGCGGCCAAGTCGACCACAATGCCAGCATCTTTCGTCCCTTTTCCCTGGGTTCCCATGTCGCGACGACCTCATGGCGTGAATCCGAGTTGGATCCTCTTCTAATTTAGTCTGCGTGTGGGTTTCCTTGTGAAATATTACCTGTAATGTCAACGGCATTCTCAAATGGGCAAGTTGCTGATATACAAAAAAAAAAAAAAAAAAAAAAAAACAAATAAATAAATAATGGTGTTGTTTCATGAACATGGTGCACGTGTGTAAATGGTCGATGTTTGGACCATTGGACCGCTGGGTTGTTGGTGTATTGCTGATCGTTGCTGTAGACAACTATCGCATCGGTTATCCCAAGACTTGACCCAAACATCTTGACCAAACCTGTGGCCCGTCTCACGCTCAACTTCACCTCAGACAGGCGTCCTCTACAGGAAGGAGACGTCTCAGAAAGACCCCGCGGCGCAAAAACTTCCCGTTCGGGCTGCGACGATCGGCGTCCCAGCCCACAGTCAAAGCTGCTGCCTGCACCGAATGCGGTATCGAATCGTTCAGACCGCCAGTATTTACACGACGCAGATCAAGACGGGTATCGACGTGGAAGGGAGTCACGTTTAGCGGCCTAGGACTTTGATGTGTTTGAAAAAAAAACAAAAAAGGAATTAATCTAACCCGCTTGGGCGTATGCGACGTGGCAAGATAAGGATGTGGTAACCAGCCAATTGTCCGCTAATCGCTTGCAACATGCATCAATCCAAAACCAGACTGTGGTCACGGGCCGTTACCTCCTTGCTCACTGCGGCCAAGACCAACGCAACGCAGTCGAGATGGTCATGTTTTTCCTTTTTTTTTTTTTTTTTTTTTTGGGGCATAGAACCGACGCGTCAATTGTGGACTCTGGCAAGTGTATTGCCTTTGAACTGGGGATATAACTCCCGCCGAAGCGTGGACGATCGGGGGAACAGCGTGCCAAGTGCGAAGTTTGCACTTTTGAAACACGTAGCCGCACTAGGCGGTGCATATCTCGGTCAGCCACTATCGTGTCGGTCCGATGCTCGCGAGTCGCAATGCCTGGGAAGGAAAAGGGGTACCTATGGTCGCGGTCGACGGACTAGCCAGCTTGGCTCATGCCGTTCTGGACAGCCAGTACAGAGTGACGACGAGGAGTGTTTCTGAAGAGCGGCGGGAATGAGGAATGGCCGGTGAGGGAGGTCCTGATGGGACTACTTATCATGCGGTGCGTATAGTAATGCGTCCGAGGCAGCCGCCGTTCCTCTCATACCTTTTTCATGTTCTGTCAGGGGTGGTTGAGAACGGCCGCATTCCTTCACACGATGCCGCCGCTAAAGGCCATGTGGAAGACGCGATGTCACCTGAGCCGATGTCTCGGGGAAAGACAAGAAGGGCCAGCCCAGCTCTTGACGGGGTCTTGACAGCGACGGCGAGGAAAGTGCTCGATTTGTTGTGCTCGGAAACGGCGCCGACAACGCCTCGGGGCGTAGCAGCCAGCAACGGGAAATGTAAAAGTTATCCAGCATCTTGCCGAAACAAAATAACGTACCGGGTTCGGGACACGCTGCTGGGGATGGAATCGTCGGCGTCCTCGACGCACTGCTCCATCACAGGGCAGACGTCGGGAAGCTAGATGGTCAAGAACAATTACCACGTACATCACGCCGCCCTGAACGAACACGTTGTTATTCCCGAGAGATTTTGACGAGTATATAGATGTTGAATGGACGTCCTTGGGAGGCGGGCACGGAAATTGTGGCGATTCCGGTGCCAGGATGGAAAGGCTCAGCAGGGAGACCTCAGAAGACGCATTCTCGAGGAAGATGAAAGAAGGCAGAGACACAAGAGGCAGAAAGGCCGAGGGGCTCTGCGATTGCGGGCATGGACTTCTTTACAAGACGAGCGTGAATGAATACTCTCCTCAAAGGGACGAGAATCCTGTTGATTTCCGACATGCTGCTGATTGTGGCACAAGAGGGGAGGGGGGGATGTGCCCGGGGCAGGCCATTTGCTGACGCTTTCATGTCCCGGTTGCCGGATCACTACATGCACACACGCGTATAGATTGTAACACCTTGTTGGGGAGGGCTGACGAAGATGCAGGCAAGGGGGCACAACAGATCTGGTTGTCATGACACACCAGCAAATGGACAGATCTGACCGGCACCAGCTGCCCCGTGTTGGGAGTGCCAGAGGACATTGTGTCCGGGCACAAGGAGAAGGATCAAGATGCGTCTGATGCGAGTGTCTGGGTGCCGCTCTGCGAATGCTGCCCCGACTAAATATGGCGACACTTGTAGAGACAGGCAGGCGGGATGGTAGACTATCAGGCAACAGACAGATGGACGGACGGACGGACGGACGGACGGACAGATAGTCGGACAGACAGATAGATACTTGAGATACACACACACACACACATGCTTTGTGCCGTATTCCTCACACCCGGAGGCCCCCCTCCCTCGCACCAAGCCACCAGACCTAACCAAATCCAAACCCCCAAGTGACGATGTTCCACGAACAGCTCGGCCATAAAAGAAAGAAAAAAGTTCAAACCAATGAAAAAAAATGAAAAAATAAAATAAATAAAATACAATAAAAAGCAGAACGGCCTCGCCCCCCCAGCGTGATTCACGCCTCCGAGCTCAAACACGGACAACCACCAGACCGGCATTTCTTTTCCCCTATGTGTATCTTCCTCACCCCCTGCAAACACCCACTGATGGTGAATAAGGGAAGCCATGAAGCTCAGCAGATTTTGGAGATTTGCCTCACGGGGGTTTCTCGCTCCGGCTGGGCGGTGATGTGCTGTCCATGGAGCACGCAGACCGATGGGAAGGACGTGATTAACGGCATTGCGCTGTGTGTTGCTCTGGGGGGAGGATAAATATTTTGGTGGTCGTCCGGTTTTGTTTTTCCATGGGGTGGGATGGTAGAGGAAAGACGGGCAGACAAAGACGTACTTTATCCATCTTTGACGGGTTTATTTATTCATTATTTATTATTTTTGGGTGGACATAATCTCCCCTTTGGCGAAGGGGTATCTCGTTGGCAGCCTCTGAAAATCCAGCCAGACAAAACAGCTACCCGTGGTTAAGCAGATAACCCGGCCTCCCCGGTCAAGTGGTCCCCCCCCGGTCCCGGTCCCCGGTCCCCTGCCCCCGGCATCCATCGGGTGTTTTTTTTTTTTTTTTCGTGCCCTGTCGTGCCTTGTGACTCTCGTACTGGCTGGCGAGTTGCCCCATCCCATGCTGGCATCCACGCCACGGGCGACGGCCAACATTGGTTGCCGCAAGTCTCACAGGAGCGGCAGCCGGTCACGTCGATTGCCGTCAATACACGTGCATGTGCATCGCCGACGGCTTCACATACGTCATCCCCAGCATCAAGGTCAAGACCAGCAACGACAACGACATGCAGGCCAACAAGGCCAACAACGCAGTTCCCCCACCGGCAATGGGCCCGACACTCGGGACAAGGACGAGGACCACGGCGTCAGCGAGGTGCGCCGGCCCAAGCCCAAGCTTGATTTACACAAGATAGACGCCCTGCTGCACAAGATCGAAGTGGACGTGGCGTGTCTCAGGCAGGCGCTGCATCCGGCCGAGGAGGACGGGCCAGAGGTACAAGCTGCGCAAGACGCATCAGACCGTCCACGCGAGACCCCGGATCCGGAACCTCGACGCACTCGACAGGTAAACACGGCGCGGCGCCGACCGCATCCTCGTCCTCGTCCTCGTCCTCCTCCCAGACCTGCTCCGGCTCATGTCTCGTCCGCGCCGGCTGCTGCTGCCGCTCCACCGGCAGACGCGGCGCTAGGGCGGCGAGCCCCATCCGTGCGCGTGCCAAGCAGGTCTGACAGGAGCGGCGAGTCGGGCGCATACGCGGCGGACTGGAATCATCTGTCCGGGCGGTTCGAGAGGTGCATGGCCTTTTCGCCGCAGGCGGAGTGTCGCCGAGAGACCTTTAGGACCGGCTGGGGCGCATCTCGTGCGGTAGGGATGGAAGGCGGTGTCATTCGGCACAGCTTTGGCGATGGCGATGGCGATGGCGATGGATATGAGGATGATGAGGGTAAGAGTGAGGGTGAGTATGAAAGCGAGAGTGAGGAGTGGGAATCGAGTCAAAGTGACCGCGACAGCGCCCGGCGGACATTGTTAGCTGCAGGTTCGACAAGCTACGTCGATGATGGCAACTACCACCCATTTCCGCTGGGACAGTAGCCAAGCCATCCTCGCTGCCCTGCCCTATCCCATCTCGTTGCCCCATTTGGGGTAGTCTTGAGAAGGTTGACGACATGAAGACGGGGTGTTTGATTTTGTTTGATTTGTTTGGGAGGTTTGTGCGTCCATGAGGGCTGCCATGTGGGGCTTCGTTCATTGGACGCGTAGATTTAAATGGTGGGTGGGCCAAGGACGGATGTTGCTATTGGGACTGTTTTACTGTTTTGGGTGTCTTTTTCGAAAGATATAAATGAAATGAAATGAAATGAAATAAATGAACAGAAAGAAAGAAATTCTTGTTGTAATATTACTCTCGTTATATTGTTATTGTTATTACTATTACTAATTTAGAAACCATCCGGAGTCTCCGCAATGCAAGCATCACACATGGAAACCCCCCCTTTTCCCCAAGTTTGCATGGTCTGGTGGCCGGCTGCTCGGACCTGCCTCCAATCCCTGCTAGACGTGCTGCTAGACGTGCTGCTAGAGGCCTCTCCAGCCCCTGTAGTCCCTG
Source organism: Claviceps fusiformis PRL 1980 (assembly GCA_000223055.1). Classification (NCBI taxonomy): domain Eukaryota; kingdom Fungi; phylum Ascomycota; class Sordariomycetes; order Hypocreales; family Clavicipitaceae; genus Claviceps; species Claviceps fusiformis. The sequence goes on from AFRA01000413.1 coordinate 7,395, forward strand.
TAGCCCGACCCCTGCTAGACCCTGCCCGCATCCACTATCCCAAGCGCCATCTCGAGCGCCGTGCCCATGCCTTGCGCGCTCCCCACTCGTCAATCTCGACTTGCACCCCGCTGAGCCCGCTCCGAGCCCGCGTTCTGTCGCCAGGCCCAGAAGCAGAACCCCGCGAGACACTGGATACGATTCCCGAGCCTTCACAGCCCGACGTCCATCAGAGATTCGACCGCCACGGAGTTGAGGCATTCTGGGGCGGGAGAATGGAGAAGGGAGAATGGCAGGTGGAGTGATCATCGTGGCCCGTCTCATCTCCCGGACCTCAGGGCCCCACTTGGCACTCGCGCGCTCTGTTTGCTCCGTTTGCTCCGTTTGCTCCTTTTGCTGCTTGGCGAGAGCCACGACAAACAATGCCACACGCTGCGCATGCATGCATGCAGAGTCAAGACATGCGTTTGTGCTGAAGACGATTCATCACTTGACGCAGAAGCAGATCATTCAACCGCATGTCGCAGAACCTCATCATTTCATGTTGCAACCTCGCAAACCGCTCCCGCCCAAGCACGCGCTGTGACGTCCGCCACATCCTTCCCGCCTCGTCCCGTTTCTCATGGCGTTTCCAATCCGTTTCTCATCCGTTTCCTCTCCGTTTCTCGTCGCTCTCGTCCCTCGCGTCAAGCCCGTGCAGCGCAAGCCCGTGCAGCAGCAATAGGCGAGACAAGTCCCTCGGTCAAGCGTGAGACACGACACAATTTCCAGAGTTGCTCTCGACGTGGACCGTGCCGCGCACTCGGCAGTCTGCACATTCGGCAGAGGCCACATGCAGTTGCGTGGTAAATGATTGATAATCCAGTGATATCAAATGACGCGGAAGCGGGAACCTGTTAGGTGCGCGCGTGGAGGAGAAAAGAACTCGGAACTCGACAGCGGAAAGAACTCAGGGCTCTGGAGGGAGAGATCGGGTCCTCCTGCCTGCCGCGGAAGCGTCCGATTAATCGGGCTTAGCTTTCCAGGGACAACATCAGGTGCCATGTACACACATATGCACACACTTAGACGAGGTACTTACTAGGTACTTTCCATACCATACCCCCAATATCAGGAACAGCGCGCCCTCATTGGCCTCCAGAGTCCACCTTCTCCCCCGGCAGGCTTGACGAGACCACGCCACCACGGCTTGGTGACCGTTTCCAGCTCGTCCAGCTCGTCCGCACATGGCGTAGCATCATCTCGCATTCTCGCCCACAAACACCGTTGCGGCCTTGCCATTTGCCATCTGCCATCTGCCATCTGCTGTCTAGGCTGACGGCCCAGAGGTCCAGACTGCCTGGCATGCCCGACTCGGGTTAGTGCAGGCCGCAAGCCGCACCACGCCGTCATCGTGGGCATCTCTTCTTTTCTTGGCCCCCCCCCCCCTGGTCCGTGGTCCGTGGCCCGTGGCCCGTGGCCCATTGGATTGCTTGTTGTTGGCTCACGGCTCCTGGGCTCCTGGCTTTGATCGCTCTGATCCCGGTCCTGGCCCCGTCCTGACTCCTGGAATATAGAGACAGGGTTCGCCGGCGCCCTGCTTCCTCGTCATCCTGTATCCGTGGTTCGATCGAGTTGTTTGGCCTATACGAGTTATCGTATCCCTTGAGACGCGTCTCCAGACTCCGATCGAGAAAACGAAACTCGACCCTGATTTTCGCTTCCACCTGAAGTACGGCGCCGTTTTGACATTCCGACATTTCGAGCCTCAACTCTCGACTGCTCCGTTGGCCGTGATATTACCATTCGCCTTCAGACCCGCTGTCCTTTCCATCCCTCCCCGTCCACGCGACGGGCTCAACCATGGCTCGATTTTCTTTTCTCACCAACAACCGCAAGAAACAGCCCGTCCAGCCGCCTGCACGGTTATATTCGCCCACCAGCAAGGCACAAAAGATTCTCGGCCATGATGCTTCCGCTGTCTGGGATGACCCATCGTGTCCCATCACGGCGAGGTTCGACGATTCGTCTGCCATCATCGCCGCCGCCACCACCACCCCCGTCGCTGCAAGCTATACTGATCTGGGCCTGCGGCCCGGTGAAATCGACGACCAACACTTCGTCATTGCCAATGGCGATGGATCTTGGGGGGAGAAATCAGACGTCATTCCCAACTCGTTGCGGCTCGACGCCATGATCCGTCCAAACTCGTCGGGGACTGTGCCGACACCATTAGCTGAGCAAACAAGAAAGACTCGATCATCAACATCCTCATCGTCATCATCTACGCTTCGATCGTGGTATCACAAGTCCAAATCACCCCTGTCACTCTCCCGCCCAACCTCTTCATCCGCCATGACGAAGCCCTTCACCCCACCACATACGCCTCTGGGCCTTGCTCCCTTGAATGAGGACATCGAGCATATACCGACCATACCCATCAAGCAGCAGCATCCCAGGCCGCATGGATTCCAAACCGTGTCTCAAAAGCACGACACCGGTGACACGGTCCAACACGAGTCGTCTACTACTCTGGAGAGGGACCGTATGCTGACCTCTCCGTCCGTGCTGGCCCCCCCCTTCACCTTATTTCCGGCACCGTCTCGTGACCTTCGCGAGCCAAGCAAAAGGGTCATCAGAGGGAATGCGCAAGCCCCGGGCTGCGGAACACTACATGCATCCGCCGACGGCACTCTACAGGCCCGCGACCGCAACGAAAGCCCCGCGCTCTTGCCTCCTCTCGATGGCCAATATGAGGAAATTTCCATGAGACAAGTCGTTCGACAAAGCTCAACACCCGACCTGCAGGCCACCAAAGACGACGGACGACTGGCTCGTCCGCAAACTGCCGCACAAGGGCTGTACCAATACGAAGCAAACGGCGCGCCACGTCGCTCTGCTGCATCTTCCTGCAAATCGGCAGAGATCCCCAGAACCACGTTCGGGTTGTTTCCCCGTCGGCCATCATCGTCACCCGGCGGTCGCGTGGCACGGAGCGTTTCCAGCCGCCACACCAAGACTTCGAAATGCACACAACGGTCTTTGCAAGGCAAAGATCTCCTGGAAAATAGTGTACTGATGCTCTCGTCTGACTCGGAAGAGGACGACGATGACCAGAACATGGAATTACAGCAGGCGTCGCACAGGACGACGACTTGTTCGAGAAACCACGACAACCGCACAAGTCCCGCTTCGAGCGACATGGGTTTAGTCAAACTTGCAACCGCTGAAATTCGGCCGCGTGCAAACTCGGGGAGCGTTGCTTCTAGACGCACCAGCCATTGTGGCGATCAAGCTCCCACCGTAGCGTCCTCAGGGAGCTCTGTCCTATCCGACCAGTCCGCCACCTCTTACTCGGCCATGAGCTGGCAAGACGAATCCGAGTACGAAGTTCAACAAGCCCGAGCCATCACCATGATACCGGCACGGCGGCTGTCGGACTTGGACATGGAGGTCAAGTTGAAATCACCGTCCGGCCCGTATCGTGCCCCGTCCATGGACCAACCGACTCCGCCACTCAGTCCATCCTCGGTCGACTTTTACATTCGCTCCGCCCACTCATCCATTAATGGGCTCGCCAGTCCCACACGAATGCTGATCCTGACTCATCAGGAAGAAATGCTCATCTCGGCACTCCGGCACAAGCAGCAGACGAGACGGCAGACATCCATGTCTCAGATCTCCGAAGCAAATGAGCAGGAAAAGGTCACCACGACACGGGAGAAGAATGAGGGCACAACATGCAGCACCTCTACGCTGGCGGACCGTTCCTTGCCGTTTGCCGGTCATGAATCGCCAGACTCTCTACCAAGCACAGCTGCAGCAGAGGGCCATGGCTCAAAGGGATTTCAAGACTGTCAAGCGTCTCAAGCATCTCAATCGTCGCGAGCCCGTCAACCTAGCACTCCTGGCACCATATTTGACTTTAGTTTCCCCATACCGCCTTCGTTTCGACAAGGTTCGAAACCTGCCGTTGCACCCATTCCAGTACTGAGCTTTGGAGATGCATCTGCCATGGTGTCATCCTCACCCTCCGGTCCGCCACCAACCATATCCCTGCCGGCGTTGCCGAAAGTCGAAGAAGCGCGGCCCATGAATTGCGCACCGACTCGCGAAACCGTCAGCACGCCAGGTCCATCCGATGCGTCTCTCTTCTATGACGAGGACGAGCCCGGCCCCAATCTCGACGATATCCGACACTGGGAGGCTGTGACCTCGCCGTTCTACACCACGGTGCCGTGCAGTCATGAAGATTGCGGTCATGCCAGCCAAGAGGGCGATGGCCACGATCCATCATTCAAAGCAGAGTCGCCCGCGCTCCTCCACCCGAACAGCTCCTGCAGGCGGCCCAGAAACGGCAACAACCGGCAAGATATGGTTACTTGCAAACCGCCCATTGAGGAAGACATTCCCCGTCCGGATAGCCCCGTGTCTCCTGATTTTCCCGACCCTCGCACATATACGCGGTAGGTCGCTGAAAAGTTGACAGGAATCATGGGGATGTTGATTGATTGAAGGAATTGGGTTTTTTTCAAAAAGTGTACATAAAATCTTTGGTCATTACATCATGTTACTCATGCTAAATACTCACTGGTCATTACATATGTTTCCTCCTGCTAATTCAAACCCCTTCATTCGCATCAAGTTTCGTCCCGCTACCTCTTCTTTCATTCTTTCTTCCATTCTTCTTTTTTTCTTGCCCCTCCTTCCACTCACCTAGCGTCTCATTGTCATTCATTACCATCACTCCGGCTCCCCGATCCACATACACATCCACATCCACGCTCATGCGCAATCAGCGCGCCGCGAGCCATGCCTGTCATGTTGAAACTATGTTGTATATATAAGGTGCTTGTGCCACTTCGCCTCTCGTTCGTCCCTGCGGGTCATGTACGTAGAGTGTTCCATGCTAGATATGAATAGGAAGGGAGTATATGAGGTAGTGACGGGGAGACGAATGTATGCGATGGCAAGCAAGACGGATACATGGGGTGGTAATGTCTTTGGTGCTGACTTGGGTACCCTGGAAGAATTGGAGGACAGAACTCATGGAAGTGGTTATTGGTCAGTTATCGAGGGTGGCTGCTCTGTTCGGAAGTGCCAAAAGTAGGATTTATAGAAGTGGCTGGAAGGCCGGCATCAGGGGTCGTTGTTCCTCCGCATGGAAGTGTTGAATGAAGGGACCGTGGAAGTGGCTGGTAGGTCCGCGATCAGGGGTAGTTGTTACTCTGTATGGAAGTGTTACGAGAAAGTATGAGAAAAGTAGTTGTAGGTTAGCCATCTAGGGTGGTTTCCCCGCGCCGAAGTGTTGGAAGAAAGGATGATGGAAGTGATTGCAAGTCCGTTATTGGGGGTGACTGTTGTTCTGTACGGAGGGTCGGAAGAAGGATTTATACCAGTAATTTATAGGTCGGTTTCTCTGGGGTGGTTATTGCTCTGTGCAAAAGTGAAAGAAAGAAATAACTCGATAAGTTAGTCATTCAGGTCTAGGGGTAGTTATTATATCATGGAAAAAGTACAAGAAGGAAATTATAGCAACAGTTGGTAGGTTGGTCATTTAGGTCTTAGGGGCAGTCACTATGCTATACAGAAGTGCTAAAAGGAGGAACTTATGTACTTGGTTAGTAGGTAGCCATAGGGTGGTTGTTGCCCTGCACGGACGTGTTGTGGAAAGGATTCATATAAGTGACTGGTAGGTTAGCCATCTGGGGTGGTTATCACTCTGTATGGAAGTGTTGAGGGAAGGATTCATATAAGTGATTACAAGGTGGTCATCAGGGGGTCGTTGGATGGAGTCGGATTTTGTTTGACGAGTCTGGATTTCGTGGGACGTGATTCTTGAAAACAAAATCGAAAAAGAAAAAAAGAAAAAAAAAACACTAAATGAAGAAAAAAGAGATTGAAAAAGGGCCAGGAAATGAAAGAAAAGAACTGCTTGTGCTACAGTGGGCCGCAGGTAATGCCACAACTTTTGAATTTAAATGGCAAAATGTCGGAATTCCCTGTTACTCACTGTAGCTGCGGACGGGCAGCTCATTGGCCCAATATTGCTTCAAGGACATGTTTTCGTGGCATACATACATGTGTACATATATACATACATATGCACTTCTTGCCTCATCCAGATTCTCTACCACAGGCCAGCACAGCTGCAGCAGAGACCATGGTCCTTGCACCTCCCGGACGACATGGTTTCCCGGCCCCACGGCTGTATCCATCCGTCATCTATCCCCTCGACACTGCATCTCCTCTGGGCTATTCTATGAATACGTCGTGCCCTCGGGTGGTTGCGGGATCTTCCTATTCATGGGGGCAGCCATGTACCTTTGTGCAAAGAACAGGCAGTCAGTAAAACGACTCGATAAAAAGTCCCGTAGCACGTGGAATCAAAAGTTCAATAGCATAGCGCGTGGCACCCACCTTCTCAGTTCGATAAGAATCGTCTCCATTGTATTTTCTCGCTTCCACTGCGCAAGGCAGGGCAGCTGTTTGGGGTCGACGACGCCGTTGCGGGGGTCCACGCACGGGAGGTTCACCTGGCTTATGAACTGAATCGTGGGGGGCTGGTCGGGGTATTGGTCGCCGCAGTGCATTTTGACGCTGTAGATGCGGTTTTCGTGAACGGACTGCCCTGGGATGCTTAGCCGGTATGTTGGGAATACAGATGGGCAGAATAATATGAAACAAAGACAAATGAAAATAAAAGAAGGGGGAGGTTGAGAGAATGACAGAAGCAGCAAGGCTTACATGAGGGGGTCCCAGAATGGTGCCGTTCCAATTACTCATCAGGAGGTCCTCGCCGTCTTCGAGACCATAACTGCAGGCTTCGGCGCCGAGGCCCTTTTCGCCCTTCTCGAGCTCCTCCAGCAGGCGGAAGTTTCGGGGAACCTTGGCCGTCATGGTCGCTGGACCTCTAGATCTCGCTTCGATTCGATTTGTTCCTTGCGTTCGATCCCGCCTACGCGAACAAGGCGGCCTTTGTGTTTGCCGGGTGTCGTTGGAGACGTTGTTGGTGTGGTGTTGCAAGGGCGGGACGAGGGAGGCTTTTCTTTTGCCTAGACAGACAGAAGGAAAAAAGGAGAGCGAGAGAGAAAGAGAGAAAAAAGAAAGAGAGAAGAAAGGACAAATGAATCGGAGGGCAGGTCTTGAGCGATTGAGCGTTTAAAGAATCATCTGTCAAGGGGAAAAAGGAACCTGGTCTGGTGTCCTTGAGGCGGTGGGTAGCCTCAGGCGCGGGGCCGTCAAGTGAATAGTCTGGAACATTGAAAGGTCACCAGAGCTGAGTTCGGCGGGGTGCCTGGCCCTGCGTCACTGCTGCACCGCTGCATTGTCGCGGGTAAATGTCGGCCCGTTTCTTGTCGCACAGCTCAAGGTACTTACGTTTGGCTAACGGTTGCCCTTCGCTTGCGTCGGCCGCCATCATCATCATTCATCATCTTCCTCCTCGCGCAGACGACAAGACGACATTAAACGACATCCCAACCACATACTCCAGCATACGCCCCCTCTTCCCCCAGCGCCAATACTATCGAGCGGCTTCGAAGGTGCAGCAACGGCCCCAAAATGGTGGCCTCATCTTTGATGAGAGCTGCTCTGAGGGCTCCCTTGCTCTCACCGCAGGCTCGCCTCTTCGCCTCATCTACGCGCACTCTTCTTCCAGCCAGCCTTGCCGGACCCCTTCCGTCCTATTTTCAGAAACCGAAACTGCCCGCCAATACAGTCGTTCGTTTTGTGCCCCAGCAAACAGCATGGATCGTTGAGCGCATGGGCCGGTTCCATCGCATCCTCGACCCTGGCTTGGCTGTCATGATTCCGTTTCTCGACCGCATCGCCTACGTCAAGAGTCTCAAGGAAGTCGCCATTGAAATTCCGAGTCAAAGTGCTATTACTGCCGACAATGTCACACTCGACTTGGACGGCGTTCTCTTCACGAGAGTCTTTGACGCCTACAAAGCAAGGTGAGATGCTTCCCTTTGGAACCCCCCATTTGCCATGACCAGGCACGACAATGCCCTGCAAGAAGTCTTTTCACCTTTCTTTTCTTTTTGCGCCATAATCAGTGCAGGCTGGCTGACCTCTGATTTTCACCTTTGTTTTTTTTTTTTTTTTTTACCCATCTCTCACCTCCTGCAGTTACGGCGTAGAGGATGCAGAATATGCCATTTCTCAACTGGCTCAGACGACGATGCGTTCCGAGATTGGCCAGTTAACGTTGGATCACGTCCTCAAGGAGCGTGCAGCTCTCAACACCAACATCACTGCTGCAATCAACGATGCTGCCGAGGCTTGGGGCGTGACGTGTCTACGATACGAAATCCGCGACATCCATGCTCCGGCCGCAGTCGTCGAGGCTATGCACCGACAAGTGACGGCCGAGCGGTCAAAACGAGCCGAGATTCTCGATTCTGAAGGTCAACGACAGAGTGCCATCAACATTGCCGAGGGTAAGAAGCAGAGCGTCATCCTTGCTTCCGAGGCCCTGCGTGCAGAGCGTATCAACATGGCAGACGGTGAGGCCGAGGCCATTTGTCTCAAGGCCCGCGCAACGGCCCAGGGAATCGACGCCGTTTCCAAGGCCATTCTCGAAGGACGTGAAGGCGCCAAGGGGGCTATGAGCCTGACGGTTGCCGAGAAGTATGTCGAAGCATTTGGGAAGCTGGCCAAAGAAGGCACCGCCGTCGTTGTTCCCGGCAATGTCGGCGACATTGGAGGCATGATAGCCACGGGACTGAGCGTTTACGGAAAAGTGGGCGAGGCTCAGGCCAAGACCATGGCCAAAAGTGTCGTCGACACATCAATATCGACACAGCAACAACAACGTGGACTTGAGCCATCAAAGCCAAAAGATGCATCGGCGGAAAAGGGGAATGAGATCAAGGAGACTATGCTCGACGGCTTCCATCAAACTGCTGGCAAGCGATAATAGCGTTGGGAGAGTTTTTTCTTCTTCCTTTTTGTCCCCCCTCGCCGCCCCTTGTTCCATTACAGCCTCTCCCCTTTTACCAAATGGATCGCGTTGCACTCACAGCAAACACAAACCCTGCTCAATGTCACTCACTGATCCCCCACCACTTTTTCACGCGATGCTGCAAAAAAAAATGTATTTTATTCAGGACAAGTCCAGATATACAAAGTCGTCATATCGAGATCTGTTCATTGTGGTAGGATAGCGGAAGGAAGACGAGACGGCATGCGAAGAGTTTCCGTGGCGGTTGCCCTTAAAAGTATGATTGTGTGTTCAAAGATGCGAACCACGAGAAGCGCAGTCCGTTTGTCCGGCCATGTATGTATGTCTCTTAGCAGCGTCTAGCGGTATGGTCCGTTGTATCTACATATGTACTTTAGGACAGAAAATCCATCAAGCATTATCCTTTTTCGGATGTTTTCTTTTTCTTTTTCTTGTTCTTTTTTTTTTTCGCCCAGAAATGTGAGGTCAATGTTGAATGGTGAAACCTGACCTGTCTCGTGGTCATGGTGGTGATGATGAGGCCGTGATTGATAATGAGTAGTTCGGTAGTATCTTTGAATCAGCCGCCGGTGATGCTCGCCCCGGCGAGTGATGCTTCGATGTGCCCTTGCGCATGTCTGCGGACTTTTGTCATCGGCATGGCTTTGAATGCGTGGTTTTGTTTTGGCAGGTCTGTCGATGATCATTTTGTCAAGCGGTCCAGGAGGTTACGTGGTTCGCACGTTTGTTACATGGTCTCTTCGTGAATGGGCTGGAGAATGTGTATCATGTCCTTTGATGGCTGTCTAGAGCCTAAAGTGCGAGACGGAAGCTATGGCAAGGAAAGCCGACTGTCCTCAAGGCATCTGATGGGTCATACCGACCATGGACCCTACAATATCTTCACAGGCCAATTTAATTTCAATCTTTTCTCCGCTTCTGGTCTGCAAGCTCATGGCCAGGTCTTTCCCGTCACGAAGCTTCTCTACGCGCCCACGCCAAAACCACAGTAATCTACCATCGTCACCCGCAATGACCAGCGTGACCCAGGGGTTGTCCTTCTTCCAGAATGGCGGTCGTTCATTGTCATAACGCAGGACTGCTCGACAGATCCAAGAGCAAAGATTTGGGGGAGAAGATTTTCCCTGCGCCAGTTCCGAGGGGCCAGCTCGCCTAATAGATTCAAATTGACAGACAAGGCGCGGAAATCCAGCGAGTTGCTCAAGTAGCTGGTGACCGAATGGTGGGTTTCGGCTGAGCAACCTCTCAATGTGAAAAAAATCAAGCTGTTGCACCTGCCGAATGGTCCGGATGCCAGCCCTGCTTAACCTGTCCAGCTTTGCAAGACCTATACCGTCGACCAGGAGCAACTCCCTCCCACTACCCTCCCATACCCGAGACCGGATACTCCGAAGCACGTCCAATGCGTTGTTGATGCCTCTCCCATCTCGTCTCAACCCGAGAAGATCGATGACACACCGCAGAATCCGATCCAGAAGGACAAGCATCTTGCCGAGATCCTGGTACAGCTTTTTTCTTGCCGCAGCGGAGATCTTGTTCGGCCAGCCTGTGCGTAGTAGCTCGATCTGAACCAGCAGGAAGACTTTGTGCCATGGTTGAGTGAGGCTTTCCTTGATGGTATAGGGGATGGCCGTATGGTCGTTGATCTCGTGAAAAAAGCTCCTCTCAGGTTGGGTCAGAGGAAAAGGGCGGAGCTCGCTCGCAAGGCAGGCTTTGTGGAGAATCTGTTGTCTGTCGGGAGCTCGGGGGATGGTTGATATAACCTTCATGGTGGCAGGAGATAGCTTGTATCGCACCTGTATGGCGTGAATATCTTCCGACATGGTGCTTTGCCGCACGAGGACAATGGTGATGCCGTTTTTTTTTAATAACTGTGTACCGATGTCTGCTTGGCGAAATTTCTGTGCACTATCGTCTGATTGTTCGAAGTTTCAAATCCAAACTCGTTTCGAGTCCCTGAACCGGTCCGTGGGTGTGACTTTCTCGCACATGGTCCGATGCGAGTAGGTCCAAGTACCTCCTATATAGGAGGTACTAAGGTCCTTGGAATCAGCTAGAAACTCTAAATGCACCATAATTGGGGCTCGGAAGGCAGGTGAGATGTGACTGCCAGATTCTGCCAGCGTATGGCATGACGTGGTGAATAGAACGCATCTCAAGGCCTGGGAAGGAGCGACACGTCCCATTGGTCACGGACAGTCCTAAATGTCCGGCAAGACCTGACACGCACAAATTCCTCTCATCACTGTCTCATGAGAAAGGCTGGAAGTTCAAACAGGACACTTCCTATCTTAAGTACCCAATTCCCTGCTTCCACTTACTACCGAGGTAGGTACAAGCAGATAAGCAGGCACCTGATACTAGATTCACGTCGTGAAAACACCAATAGATTCGGGGATACAGCCCGCTCAATCAAGGGAGTTAGTTCAAGACGAATATCGCCTTTGGATCCATTTCGAAATTTGAGCGTCGTCATAAGCACAAACTCGCCTGAAGTGGTCTATATCAGCGCTCATGGTGAACCTTGGCCCCCTGTCACACGCCTGCACTCGGTAGACGATACAAGCAAGACGCGACACACGATCGCCTGAGATATCCTGGTCGTGGAAACATTTCGGTGAGGAAGTGACCGTTTGCTAGCATTCGTTTCAGGACATTGCCTGATGGCAAACCTGTAACTAGCATGGATGCAACCAGATGACGGTTCACATCATATTTCACAGGCCGCTTCAACATCAACGCTTGCTCGAGACGACCGGTTTGCAATGCGGCCAAGGAAACATTCCACCTGACCATAGACTAGTGACTACTGTACTAGACTACAGGCAAAAGCTTAATGACGTTGCAAGTGAAGATTCGAGGGTCATGCTATCGAGTGCGACGCAAGCTTCATTAAACCACGACTACGTACCTACCTATCTAGATCTAGGTAGCTTAGGGATATCAAGACAGATTACTTGAGCTTGGCCGAAGGTACGAACTTCGAGTAAAAGCATCACGAGGAGTCTTAAGCCTCTTGTGACTTCCACAATTGACCGTCTGCTATAGCTTGCCAGCTGATAAGGGGTGGGTCGTTTGATGAGCAAACAGCTGATCGCAGTTGTACAAAGGTAGAATGTGACGGCAGATTCGCTCCTTCCCTGGATGAGACCTGATACCTGCCTTCCAGCTTTCTTTTCAAACGAAAACCGGAATAAGGGCATAAAGAAACAAAGTTTTTGAAAACACGTAGAAAACACACTTCCTTCAATCCTCGCTGCCACTCACAAGCACCTTACTTCGCCTCTTCCAAACTTTGTATGCCCTTATAGAAAATACTCGTTGCAACTATTGCCTAATCAGATATATCCTATTATGTCTTGCAACTGCTACATCGTGCCACCTCACCTGCTGAAAGCGATTGCCGCATCGAGCCACAACAACGAGGCGATTCGGAAGTCTGCTCAGCAATGTTTGGACTTTCATGGAAAAGTGACAACCGCCCGGCAAAGGCGCATGCGCGTATCCGCGTCGAAACGGGCTCAAGAACAAGCACCTGAACTCCCCAAGCCTTTCGTTCCGGAGTTTCTCCTACGAAATTTTGTACAAAGTAAATCCACTGATGATGAAAATTGCGCGCTGGCCGAAAGAAACTCGGAGAGCCTGCTGCAGACGAGCTCCAAAACAGGTAGTTTGCCCCATGATGAGACTTGAAAATTAGTTCACTAGCGGAAAAAAAAAAGAGAAAAGAGAAAAGAGAAAAGAAAAAGTTTGGTTAGTATTAACAGCCTGATCCTAGATGGGTTGGACAAGCCAACAAAGAAGGGTCCCAAAGACTCCCCACACCGAGCCATTTATGATGCTGAGCACATCGTCGATGAAGGCTCTCTGCCAGGAGTACTGAAGAGGTCAGAAGGAGAACCTGAGAACAAGGACAAGGTCGTCAATGAAGCCTATGATAATGTTGGTGCGGTGCTCGAATTTTACAAAGACAAGTTCAAATGGAATTCTATCGACAACAAGGGATCAGATGTCACGTCTTCCGTTCACTTTGGCGAGAGCTATGAAAATGCTTGTAGGTTTTGCTGGTCTATTATGATTATTGGTGAACATGTCAGCCTTGTGAAGACCATCGGTATTGACCTCATAGTCTAGTCTGGGATCCCGAACACTTACAAATGGTTTTTGGGGACGGTGGCGAGTTCCTGAAGCACTTTACAAAATGTGTCGATGTTATCGGGCACGAGCTTACCCATGCTATTACCGAGCACACCAGTCCCCTCAATTATGAGGACCAACCTGGCGCCTTGAACGAACACATATCCGATGTCTTTGGCGTCATGATCAAGCAAAAGGTTGAGAATGAGACATCTGACAAGGCTGACTGGCTTATCGGCGAAGGTTGTCTCGTGCCTGATGTCAAGGGTCTCGCTCTGCGCAGCATGAAGGCCCCAGGAACTGCCTATGACGATCCCAGATTTGTACGTTACTTTCCCATTCATTTGTCAAGTGTCGTCGTGGGCATGTTTTTTTATATGGTTTTTCTTCATTAAATCATGTATTTGTTTTCTTTTACTGACGTTGTGGCACTTTTTCTTGCAGGGCACAGATCCGCAGGTTGACAACATGTCTCGGTACGAGAAAAGCTGGGATGACAATGGCGGCGTCCACATCTACTCTGGGATTCCAAACAAGGCATTCTACCTTGTGGCCACTGCATTTGGCGGCTATTCCTGGGAGAAGGCTGGGCAGATCTGGTGGAAGGCGATGACGAGCGGAAACATCCCGCCTAAATGTACATTCAAGCAGTTTGCCGACGTGACTGTTGACTGCGCCGAGGAAGAGTTTGGTGAAGATGCTGCCAAGACTGTTCGCAAGGCATGGACCGATGTGGGTGTGCGCCGACATGTTTAGAAAAAGGACGACTGGTGCAACCCTTGGTAGATACCAGAGAGAGCCCAAGAGGAGGTGGGACGTGCCACCGTGGTGGTCAGGTTTGGCTTTGCTCAAGATGAAAGTTTCGCGATGATGGCAGTGTCTTGCTGCATACCTATGAACACGATTGAGTTTCTATGAATAGATTGGTTTGAATGAAGATTAAAAAGTGACGTAAAGCTGGAGTAGACTATTGAACAGCCACGGTCAGCTGAATGCAAAGGGGAGCAATATCGAAGGTCTCGAACGGGATGGTCAGGACTCAGCACCGATGCTTGCCTTGACACAAGACCCACCGTGCTTAATCGGTAGCCGCGACAACCGACGCAGCGACAGCTAGTGCATCTTTTTCCTAGGCCGAAGGAGGAAAAAAGACAAAGGAAACAGGAAAAACTAAGTGATTACAGACGCATCAGACAGTGTGTCTAGATAATGAATGAATTGGGCGCTGAATCCACTAGTGCAGGTGTGAATGCCTGATGGATCCTTGAAAAAAAGTCCCAGACTCGATAGGTAAGAAAAAGGAATAATAAACACAGAAATAAACAGATGGGTGGGTGACAAGTGACACACTGACCGGTGACCGGTGACCAGTGACCAGTGACCAGTGACGGCCCGACAGAGAATGAGGGCCAGCTAGATCCGGCCCTCACCAGACCAATGACAATTCAACTTGGTGTCGCGGCCAGGTCCATTCTATCCACTTGCGGGTAGCGTTGCCGCGTCAGACGAAAGCTCCATGTTGGCCAGACAGACTGGGAACGGACATTGACGCAATGGCAAGTGACAGCCGCGCCAACGAGTCGGGACGAAAAGCGGGTCTGGGGACATGACGAGAGCAAGAGTATTTTTCGTATATATATATTATGTATTTATTGTATATTGTTTGGTTCTTTTAAATATATTTTTTCCTTGTTTCTGAAGCTCATTTCTTTCTTTCTTTCTTTCTTTCTTTCATTCTTTTTTTTTTTTAAAAAAAAAAAAAAAAAAAAACCACACGGCCGTCTTGTCCATGCTTGCACGGCGTCGCCGCAGTCACACAAACCCACAAGGGGAGCCGAGCGCGCGAGACCACGGCCAACCTACACGCCAAGCCTAATTCTGGTAACAGCATGACGAGTTAGTCATTATTTTTGATTTTTGATTTTTTTTTTTAAAAAAAGAAAAAGTCATGTTTCTGTCATGGGCTTGTAGTAGTGCTCACGATGTGCAACATTCTCGTAGAGTCATGACGGGCTGCGTGCCGTGTATACCCCCCAACCCAGGCCAACCAGTCCAGCGGCAGCCATGATGGCTTTCTCATTTTTCGCGCATATCCTTCCTTGCTGATGACGGGCGACCACACATCCCACATGCACGGTGTGTTTATAGGTGGACATTACGGAACACGGCCGTACATAGTGAATATCTGGAAAAAAAAAAATAAAAAAAAATCTGCACAAATAGATGTCCGCAATCGAGAAAAAAAAGAAACACAAAACGGTGAACAAAGACACTTGGACCCACTAGAGAAAAACACTGGTAACCAAAAGTACATGCCAAATAAGCACTTCTATTCTATATACACAATTATATTAGCACCCTATATGGGTGCATTTCACGCAATACTATATCCGTTTCCTTCATTCTACATGCCGCCATCTCATAACTCAGTCAATAAAACATGGATGCATCAAGAATAGAGCAGCCATACACGTCCATCATACAACACTCCATCGTATCCGGCTAGCTTTTTCGTGTGGGTTTTTATTTTAGCCTTTTCTCTTGTCTCCCTACTTCCTTCTCTTGTTACACCATCTGGGCCAGCATGGCACCGAGGGTCATCAAAACACCAGCCATGGCGATGGAGGCACGTGATGCGGCACCAGGGACAACAGAGGTAGTGGCGGGCTTGCTAGTAGAAGAGCCACTGGTAGATGAGGGGGTGCTGGTGGCGCCGGAGACGTCGGCAGAAGCAGTGGCCGTGGTCATGGTCGTCTGAGCATCACCGTCACTGCTCGAGGGGTTTGCTCCAGTAGCGGAAGGCTTAGTCTCGCTCGAAGAGGGCTCCGAGGGGGGGGAAGAAGAAGAAGAAGAGGAAGAAGAAGAAGAGTCGTTGCTGGTACCACCAACAACCTTGATGCTCTGCCATGAGCCAGTCATGTCACCGTAAATGTATTCCTTGACACCGCCCTTGGCAGGGCTGTCCTTGCCAGCATAGTCAACGACACTGATGCTCTTGTAGTAGGCGTTGAAGGGAGCCTTGGAGAAATCGGTGTAGCCGCCAGCCCATTGGCGAGTGCCCGGGGGAGAGTTTGCACCGCCAGCGCACCAAGTGCCAAGCTTGATCTGCATGGGAGTCTGAGGGAACTTGCCCTTGACGGCATCCGAGGATAGAGTGCGAACAGTCTTGCCGTCAATCATCCAGTTGACGGCCTTGGATGTCCATTCAATGCCATAGGTGTGGAAGCCGG
This sequence comes from Claviceps fusiformis PRL 1980, assembly GCA_000223055.1. Classification (NCBI taxonomy): domain Eukaryota; kingdom Fungi; phylum Ascomycota; class Sordariomycetes; order Hypocreales; family Clavicipitaceae; genus Claviceps; species Claviceps fusiformis. Next base: position 23,688 of record AFRA01000413.1, read on the forward strand.
TGGTGGGACTATCGACGGGGTGGAAAGCACCGCGGTCATAGGTTGTCGTGTCCCCCTTGGTGAAGTAGTTGGTCTGCACCTGCGAGTTGTCGCTGCCAACCCACTCCCAGTCAATCTACAGCAGAATGGGAGTCAGTTTGGTGAACTTTCTGCGTGCTCTCTATCTCTCTCTCTCTCTCTCTCTCTACTCCAAAAAAAAAAAAAAAAAAAAAAAAAAAAAAAAAACGTAAACCTGACCAAGACAGGTAGCCCTTGATACGTACCTCATCAAGATCGTCCGACTGCAGGACAGCCGAGGTGATGATACCAGCGCCAGGAGCGGCCTGGACCTGGACCTCAATCTTGCCAAAAAAGATGTATTTGCCCGTGGAAATGGTGGGGGCATTGCCCTCGCTGGTGATGGTGAAGACGGCGCCATTGTTCTTGTAGTCCAACTTGTTGCCTTCGGAGACTTTGAAGATGTCGCAAGGACCCTTGGTGAAGTCGCAGTTGACCGAGGTGCCCAAGGCAGGATCAGCAGGACACGTCTTCTTTGTCGGATCGCACGCGGTGAAAGTCTGGGCATGGACGGCGGCCGAGGCGGCAATGGCGACGGTGACGACGGAAAAAGTTTTGGAAAACATGGTGGCTTTGTGGCTGTTTCCAAAAAAAAAAAAAAAAAAAATTCAAATGGCCACGGAGAGGATGGTTGGCTCGAAAGATGTCGGGACAGATGGAAAAGTAAGAATAATAATAGTAATAAAACAAGAGATACAAGAAATAGACGGTACGCGGTACAAAAACACCAAAAGGACAACGAGGCGATATCGGATGTTGTGCAGCAAAAGACGCAAAGACGAAAGCGAATGAGAGGAGAAAAAAAGGATGAAGCTCTAGGATACAAAAGACGAAGAGGCTCGAGCGGATTCGGGAGAAGAAAAAGGTGAGACGACGGGTTTATGACTGCTGACCAGCTGAAGGGGGAGGCAGGTTGGTTGGTCGCAGTGCAAACGGTCCAAACAGTCCAAACAGTCCAAACAGCCCATGCAGTCCATGCAGCCCCGTCCATGCAGATGCAGGACAGAACAGACCAGAAACACCCGGGAAAGGCCAGGGAAAGGCCAGGGAAAGGCCAGGGAAAGGCCAGGAAAAGCCAGGGAAAAGCCAGGGGTCGAGGGCGCGGTGGCGCAGTGGCGCAGGGGAAAGGCAGCCGACGTGACTTGTTGGCAGCGCTAGCGAGTGCGCGGCCGCAGCCAACGCTTCATGTTGGCTCCGTGGCTCCGTGGCTCCGTGTTGGATCCGGGCAAAGTCTCCTGGCAGGCCATCACCATCATTCCACATGATCCAAGGGAGGCGTGGCTGGCAAACCGGGTTGATTGGGTGATGGCCGAGTCACGGGAGCGACCAGACAGATTGTCTAATTGTAATTTTGATTGATGTTCACACCGGCAACTGCAGACCGCCGGCTGCGCTTTCCCCCGCGTTAGCGCGACCCTCTCTTTCCTTTGTTCCGGGGTCGCGTCATGTCCATGTCCATGTCCATGTCCATTTCTGCCATTTCGTCGCCATTTCCATTTCTTGCCATTTCCATCGTCGCATGCTCGTCGGGCATGCTGGATGTGTCGACATCAAGAGGCCACCAACCACATGGGCAGCTGCCGACGTGGCTTCACCGCACACATGCTTGAGTAGCACGTACATGTGTCCGGTGGGTTGCACATGCCCATCTGGTCGGGAGACGGGACACACGAGCCACGAGCCGTGAGCCGTGAGCCGTGAGCCATGAGCCAAGGGCCTTGCATGTCTGGGGTCACAACATCTAACCGAGCCGGCTTGGGACTCGGGAGGCCTGGTGTTGACAATGGGCCACATGGAGGTCCGTGGTTTTTGTCGGACGACATGCAAATGTGCACGCAGACAGTCCCCGGCCATCGATACCGACTTGGAACGCATCAATGCGGACATCTGGAACAAGGAAACCGGCGACGCCGTGACTTGCAAAGGGAGAAAGGGAGCGAGCGAGCGAGCGAGCGAGCGCTAGTTTCGTTTCGCCCAAGCAGCCGCCCAAGCAGCCGCCCAAGCAGCGGGACTGGCTGAGCGGGACTGGCTGAGCGGGCAAGACGGGCCGGCGGTGCCAGGACCAGGAGTGCCAGGACCAGGAGTGCCAGGACCAGGAGTGGCCAGAGAGGCTGGGAGTGGGGCGCCGCGGGGCTGAGCAGCCAGGTGGTGAGACACATCGATCCCTCTTTCGGATTTCTTTCGGACTTCCACTTTGTCTTTCTTTCTTTCATCCTTTTATTCATTCCCCTTTCCGATCGTCTGTCCAAGGCGCTACTTCGCCAACGCTAGATGGCCCTCCCTTACTGCGTCATTCCCGCTTCTAAATATAACGCACCGTCATCCACGCATTCTCATTATCGCGTCTTGATTGATGCAGCCAAGTCGCTCCCAAGCCAAGCCAAGCCAAGCCAAGCCAAACCAGCTCAAGCCCAGCCACGTCAGTCCAGCTTCATGTGACTCAACCTCGTCCGTCTTGCGCATTCCACGAATCACGTCACACGAATCACGTCACCAATGAAGTGACCTTTCTCGAGGCTGCCGTGCAGATGATGCCGCCAATCATCACCACCGTCTCCGGCTGCCCAGACGAGTCTGCTCTTGCATTCCATCTTCATTCCATGTTTCGATCCGTGCAACCACAGTACGGCGCCCCGCGCGCATTGAAGAGTCGCACCGTTGACGGGAACGTGGCGAGCGTGCGAGGCGCACCGTTGCTGCAGAGGCGGCGGCTGCGGTGCGGCTTCAACTGAGACTTTGGATGCATTTGATGCTTGTGCTTGTGTGCCATGTCAAGAATCCAGACTCAAGACTCAGATGACGCAGCCATCCGCGTCGCGCCCTTGATGCCATCTGCAACAGAACAATGGGACGCCGTGACGAGATATCCCTGACAAGGATTTGCATTGTACACTCTCTGGACAATCCATTCCACCGCTGAAAGGTATCGCGATCTGTAATGTATAACAACATGCCCGAATTCTCAGACATGCTTACATTGTCCATGCCGATGCAACCCCTGCCCAGATGCAGGCAGACACGGAAGCCCGCCCAAATCCTCAGAAAGCCAATCATGTTCCCATACATATGTATGTACGCAAGACTCTGCTTCGAAAAACATGGTTGGCTCTATACCCGTGTCTGTTCTTCTTTGGGCGGCCACGTAGCCGTCGCAGACTAGCCCTGGAGTATAAATGGCACCACCGTCGCTCGCACGTCTAGACGTCTAGGTCAGCAGAGAGAGCACAGCAAGGCTCTCGTAACATGCTCTCCTCTCGCCCAGTCGTCATGTGCACTGTGGCAATGCTTCCCCCGTGACAAGTCAGGTCAGAGGCTAGCCTGGTTCTGAAGGGCAATCTCAGCACGAGCCTGCCTGCTGCAAAGCTTCCAAAACTGTAGTGATCTATTATCCTTGTTATTTCCACGGAACATCTTTTTGACCGTGCTGCAGCTAGGCGTTGTTCATTTCAGAGCTGTATGTATTCCGTTTGGCTCAATGCCCGCATCTCCCAAGACTGGGGGTTAGGCGCGTATTTCGCAGCTGAGCAGCCACGATATACATCGTCTCGCTTCAGGAGGTAACCGAGATACACAGACGCCATGTACATCTCTCTCTTTCCGTTCTTTCCGTGTCCCCTTCCCGTTTCGTTCGTTTCTCCGCCCCCTTCTCTCCAGCACTTGGGTAGCAAAACGGCAACAAGTAGTCCTCACGTGCAGACCTTACCACCCACCCACCAGAGCTGTCAACACTGGGTAGGGGTAAGCGAATCTCTTCGTTTTGTTCGCGTAGCTTTTGAAAGGATTACCGTGGACGGGATGCCAGAGTTCTCCGTCCTGTTCCCCTTCTTTCTTTCTTTCTCTCTGCTACGCTTGTGTATGAAACACAAGTTACATATGCCCTCACAAGACCCCTCCACTGCGCTCCCCCATCCAACGCACCATGCAAAACATTGGAAGAAACAACATCAGCACTGCGCACTGCGCAGATGTGAGAGCCCCGCTTCCCGCTTTGTGTTGCGGCTCACGCAAGGGAACGACGCAAAGAGAGAAAAGCAACAGTGAAGATAGAAGCTATCGTAGCCATGGATAGGTTTAATCTAAAGAAGTGTAATAATAAAGAAAAAAGGAAGCTAGCTAAGGCTTACTAGTAGGTAACCTTAACAGTAAGTAGCTATACTATATAACTTAATATATATATATATATAAAACTAATATCCCTAGGTTTAAAAAAAAGATAATAGCTTTTTTATTAGCTATATTATTAATTAAAAGTAACTTAAATATATAAAATTATATTTTTATATATTTTATAATAAAAATTAAGAAAATAAAATATTGAAATTTTAAAACTTTATTGATTAATTATTTTATTTTATTTTT
>AFRA01000414.1:0-28068 GCA_000223055.1 Claviceps fusiformis PRL 1980
ACTTAAGACTATAGTAAAATAAATTAAATATAATAGTATTAAATAATATATAATATTTAGGAAATTAATTACTACCCTATTTAATTATATATTAATAAAGACTATTTATAAAATAGTATTTAAAAGGGAAATAAAATATAATTAAATAAAGTTTTTTTATAAACTTTACTTATTTTTAACTTTATTATATAAAAAAAAATAATTTATAAAAATAAAAGTATAAAATTTATATATAATTAATTTAAGTAAATATATATAATTAAGCTTTTAAAATAGTAAATTATACCTTTTAGTGTAAAAATAGGGGTATAATAAGATATAAGTAGTGTATCCCTTTAATAAAAGCTATATAATTAAGTATTATTTAAATACTTTAAAGGCTATAGTTTAAATAAAAATACTAAACTTTAATAAGTAATAAAAGAATTTTTAGCTAGCTATAATATTTTAAAATAATATATAATAACTTAAATAAATAATAGGTTAATTATAGTTACTAACTAATAATATAAAAAATTACTTAAAAAAATAAAATACTTAAAATATAAAACACTAAACTATAAAGAAAAGTATAAGAATTATAAATAGTAAAGATCTTTAAAATTATAAAATAACTCTAATTAAAATATAATACTACTTAAAAGGAGATTAAAAAATATTAATTAAAGGTTAAATACCTAGAGAACTTAATTATAGTTTTTATAAAGATATTAACTAAATATAAGGTTTTTATAAAATAAAAGAATAATTTATATAATAGAATAAACTAATTATAGTAAGATAAAAAAGTAAATAATAAGCAACTCCTAATCTTACTTAGAGTCTAGGTAAATAATTAAAATAAAATAATTAAGTTAACTTAAGGGTCTTTATTTATTTCTTTTCCTTCTTTTCTTTTTTTTTTCTTATAACTTATAATATAAAATAAAGAGGGAAATATAGAGGGATTTTACTACTAGAATTAAGCTTTTTGCCTTTTTTCTTCTTCTTCTTTATATTTAGAATATTAAGGATAATGTAAATAGTTGGCGGCACCTGTCACGTGCCCCACAGGGTTAGCTGGGTTTCCACCCACTAAATTAGCTAGGGATAATCCAAGCTCATACACACCCACTTGACACAAAGGCTCTTCTCTCCTCTCCAACAAAAATGTACGGGGCAAACTCCAAGTACTCGATCGCGAAGATCGAGATTATTGTCACCTATTTCGGGCCAACCAGCTCCACCTACCTAGTACTTGGCAGCACATCGCACACAACAAACACGATGCAAAACCATCGTGATCCTGTGTTTATTTTGTAAACTTGGCTCTCAATCGACAAATACGAGGATATGCATCCTTCCCTCGTGCCATTACATCGCACAATTCCGATGCATCCTTCACATCGACATGACAATTGCATCACGTGCAAATTGCGTCGACTAATTCACAGCACAAAACGTTCTCATCGCCACGCAAGGCCCGCCCGTCATCCCCAGCAACTTCCGAGGCGTAGCCTTGCCACTGAAAAAAAAAGACAAGATGGCGTAGACCCAAGCCCCCTTTCACGACTCGCGTCCCAATCTCCTTCGTGGCACGACACAAACGCCATGTCCACAATGGAAATGTAGTGAGAAATCAAAAATTCCGCCCCCAATGGCCCCGAAGGACAATTGAGCACAGGACGACTCCGCGATGTGCAATGCAGGTGTCCTGTGCTAGTATCCCGTGTTCGTGATCTCGGGATACTGGAACAAGGTAAGTATGAAGAAGAAGGGGAAAAAGAGAAGAAAGGCCCAGAGAGGGAGCGAGGGCGAGTTTATATAGTGCATCTGCTATGGTCCGTGCGTCTTGTCGGGTGGTCGGGGCCGAGAGCAGGTCGGCTGACAGATGTCTGGCAGGCGGGTGGAAATGAGTGTCCACTTGTTTTTTTTGTTGTTTGTGACAACGGCAGCGTGACCCAGTTTTGATTTTGCCAGATGAACATTGACAGGCTGTGAAGAGGAGGCTCTCAAGAAAGAAAAAAAGGGAGAAAAAAAGGAAGAAAAAAAAAAGGCACCGAGTTTCATTCGACTGAGACTGCGTCCCTTGATCTACTTAACGTCCATTTGATGGCTTTAGAGAGTCGGATCCAGTGTTGTCTGATCCCGAAATCCCATCTCTCATCATAATCAATCACCTGTTCTTTTACCACCGAAGCGTGCATACGTATGAATCAACCAAGAAAAAAAAAAAATTCTTCCCTTCTGGTTTCATTTATATTAGAGTTATACCCTACGGAGTGTCCAGGCACCACACATCTCCGTCACGCATTTCTTTTCCTTTTCCTTTTCTGTTCATCGTAGCAGTGAACATTAGCATGACGACGATGACTGCGTTCCGAGGGAAGTGCTTTCTGCTAGGCTCGCTCCAACACTTTGTAGGGTAGCAAGTCGGCTCTCCAAACTTTGACCCACCAGACCCGACTATGGCTATTGGTCGTTCTGTCTGGAGTCGACTCTGGCAAGTGCAAGAGCTGGTTGTAATCGACCTGTTGTCGACCTGTTGATTGAGCAACGACGTTCGGTCGCGCTGCCGAGTGCCTTCTTTCTGGCTTCCTGCTTGCTGAGGCTAGGCGCGGACCATGGCCCAAGCAGCCAATCATTCGCCACGTCCGAGGTCTCATGACGCACCGTCCGCCCCAGTCAGGTCAAGGTACAGCAATACTACCAGGTCATACGGGGAGGTACCTACCTACCTAGGCTAGTAGGTACCTACACTTACTCACCTTTCCCACCAACCTAAGCCCGGTCAGTCACATCAACTTGGTCTCCATTCGCGTTCATTCATCCTTCGCTTTCGTCATCCTTCACGTTTGCATCACTCATCGTCGACACTCTATCAATCATACACTATTCCAAATACTCCTATTGTCCAAAAAAAAAAAAAAGGCAAAAAACAAAACCCTATCCATATTGCCATATCCGACACGATTTACCTAGACTCGAAAGCATCTGATTGCCAAGTTGCAACAGCCTGCCATCATGAGACTGTCCACCGCTGTCCTGTCTGCCCTGGTGGCTCCCTCAGCAGCACTGAGCTTCTGGAACGTCGATGCTCAGAAAGGCATCTCTTCTCATGACGACTTGAAGATCCCGGGAGAGTCTCCGCTTGAGTACTGCCCCAACAAGAAGACTGATGGGTACATCGAAATCAACCGTGTTGATTTGCTTCCAAACCCACCTGCTGCGTATGTGCTCTTTTCTCTATTTTCCCGCTGTCTACAGAGGACAAAAACCTCTCGGCCCCATTTCTCTTCTTCACTTACTCATAACGTCCTGGATAGTGGCAAGCAACTCGTCATCAAGGCCAATGGCACCGTGAAGAAGGCGATCGAGAAGGGGGCATATATCGACTTGACTGTTAAGTATGGACTTATTCGGCTCCTGACGACTACAGCCGACTTGTGCGAGCAAATGGGCGAGGTCGACCTCAAGTGTCCTGTCGAGCCTGGCGAAAGGGTCATCACCAAGACCGTGGAGCTTCCCAAGGAAATCCCTCCGGTATGTCATTTGCTCATGGATAGCCAGGAATAATCATTGTCCGACTGGTTTGCTAACATGACTCTGCCAGGGCACCTACACCGTGGTCGCTGATGTCTTCACTGCCAAGAAAGAGCGAATTACCTGTCTTACCGCCACTGTCACTTTCAGTATAAACGGTCTGGGGGAGTTTACCGTCAACGAGTTGTAATGGGGGGGGATGGAAGCTTGATTTCAAAAGACCACAGTAGATTGTTATGCGGCATGACGTTGTATGCACGGCATTTTATGGGACATGACTAGGCTCTTTCGGCTCGCATCGGTTCTTCTTCTCCTTCCTTGCTTCCTTGCTTTTCTTGTTCTCTTCTACCTGATTGAAATTGCATCCAGCATATATGCGCACTGGGGAATATTGTAAGGGAAGGGCTGGGTTACGCTGCTCGGTAAATCTTTCATTGACCCAACAGAGACTGGCGCTGGGCATGGAGACATGAGCAGCAGTCTTTCATCTTGATGGTAGCATAAACAGCCTCGCATTGAATGGAAATAATTTCCCTGTCTGACACCCCAATGGTCTAATCTTGCCCGTTGTTATAAATGTAGTCGATCATCGACGCTTCTTGCATCTTCCAGAGCAAAAACAAAAAAACAAAAACAAAGCAAAAACAAAAAAAAAAACCCTTTCGTCATGTGTGTACCACCAACTTACTCGCCAAATAGACGACGTACTCTTCTCAATACACTGTCCTTTTCTGGGTCGTATGGATGGTCTTTGCTCGGAATTTCGAGAACGGTGGGGAAAGCGGCCGTATAAGTATCAATGCGATGTCGTATCCTGTCAGCAACCTGTGGGCCAAGTCAGCAATTTCTCGCGCAGTAGCACATTTGCCGGTTGGAGGAGACGAACATGCTGGTTGATCAGGACGATGCCAATGTCCTTTCTATCCTGTGTGAATTGATCGAACGCGGATTCAATGGCGGCTGTATCAGTCTTGCTGTCCACGACGAGGAAGTTCTTCTGGGCATCGGCGCCTGTCGTGACATGCTTTTTGATTCAAAAATAAAAATAAAATCAAATGTAGAAGAAACCGACAGTTAGTCACCGTCGCAATTTCGACCATGAGTACTCGTGGGAAGAGAAGACAAGAGACGAGACGAGAAACTTACGCCGATGCCGGCCAGGAGCAGACCCGTCACTGAGTCCTGTTTTCCACGTCAGCTACCCGTGGACTGGGAACTGAACTGGTAGGGATCATGAGACCCTCCGTCATGTGTCCCGTTGTAGGAGGTAAGGAGATGGGGCGAAGCCTACTTCATCACCAATGACGGCGAGGAACTCGCGGTTCCTGAAGTCGGCTTGATTGGACATGGTCCCCGTCGAGGCAACGACTAGTGGTGTTGTTGGGAGCTTTGTCGTGCGATGGCGTCTGGAGTCTGGACGCTGGATCTTGGACGCTGGCAGGTGGTGAGTCTGGAGGCTTGACTCGAGGGTGGGCTGCCACATCTGCATGGACACTTGGAGCCAAGCCAGGCAGGCGGTGGACAAACCGTCAGCACACCCCTGCATGTTTCCTCACTCGGAACTCCAATCTGCCCTTCATCCACCAGACAGAAGACAGACGTCTTGTCTTTGTCTCGTCGACTTTGCTGAGGGGTGACACTGAGACACGCCGAGGAATAATTTGTCTGTCTGAATTTTTGATTTTGAAATAGACAGCCAACAGAACCGCTTCGATTTATTTTCATCCTGTTTCTTTTTCTGCCACGCTGCATCTGCGCGTCTGCGGCTGTGGCCAAGATCAAAACTCAAAACTGGCACGATGCCGCGACTTGTGCGCCGACGTCCCCTCCGGGAGCGCATCGCCTCGATGCTCAATCCAATGGATTTTCTTCTCTGGCTTTCCGAGGAGATTGAGACGCGGGATTGGGACTCGGGCCTGATTGGCACGCAGCTTGGTTTGGGCCTCAACTTGCTGTTTCTCATCGTTCGAGCAAACTCGGGGTCCGAGCAGGCAACTGATGATATTTTCGGAGACGAGAGCTCATCTAGCTGGCCGTCGCTCCTTGTGAGTCTTGCAAAGTCGTGGGTTCTTGTTTCATCCGCACTGCTCAGTCGCGCTGATAAGGCATATATATACCCTCGTAGATGTACCTCATGTGCTGGGTCCTGGTCGCATTCTCAGTCACCAACGCAGTTTACACCATTTCGCGAACGAGAAAATACAGATTATTCGAGGCCGATATCGATGTCAAGCCAAACACATCCTCTGTCAAGAGAGTGCGAGTCCAGTCCAACCCGGCCGCATCCTCGCCCTTGCGATTTCTCACGGATATGCTGTCGCCGGATTCCGCCGAGTCCCGTGCTCATCCTGAGAAGAATCGGGACGTGTGGGAGCTTTCCATCTGGGATCCCCTGCCTGTTTGCATCCGTCTCCTCTGCCTGTTCAGCCCTGGTCATGTCTTGATCTACGTGACCTTCCTGCCGCTGGCTCCGCTGGACCCCCGACCAAGCGTCACGGTCTTCAATGCCCTGATCATGCAGATTGTCCTGTCACTTCAGATGATTCTTCTGTCGTCACGATACTCCCAGCAAGCCAAGGATAGCGCAGTCGTCCAAAGAGAGGTCTTCCACGAGTACGACACCAAGTTTGTTCAGCCGCGCATCCATCCGGTCGTTCGAGATGTCGGGACGCAAATGTCGGAGGACCAGCCTGCTATTTCCAGAGAGTTTGTGCAGACTGGATCGCCTACCACGCTCATTCGACGATCCTTTATCACTCACGGCAATCCTCACGTGGACGCTCAGGATTCTGAACCCAACCATAGATTCAACACTCCCGCCAGCTCTGGTCATCGCTCCAGTCTCAGCTCTGGTCATGGTATGAAGCCGCAAACGGCCACACCAACTACTGCCCGTCGCCGATCCGAGCTGGTGACGCCGGCTTTCAGTAGCATTCGGCCGTCTGGTCTCCGGCATAGTTTCGCGAATGGCCACACTCCTGATGAAAGCACACCGATCGCGCATACACCGGCGCTTCCGCCTTCCACCACGAGCATAGGAACCTCGACAGGGACCAGTACTACATACAGAAGCAGCATGGTGGCACCCTCACGGGACGGGTCGCCCTTGAAAAGGACTGTGAGTATAGGCGGTGCCAACCGGGCTGATTTCAGCTCTCCGCAAACCTCGAGGGAGACGACCACGTCCGAGAAGCGGAGGCACGAGCCTCCTAGCAGCCCTTCAGCAAGGCAGTTTGAACCTAGGCGATTCACTGGCTCCAGCTTAATCAGCTCGCCTCATCCCTTTGCAAACATGGGCAAGCATGGTGCAGCAGAACGATTTCCAAAACGATGGCGAGGCGACCTGTAATTTCTTCTTCTTCTTCTTCTTCTTCTTCTTCCTCCTCCTCCTCCTCCTCCTCTTCTTCATGCAAGCCACAAATCATAGGGGGTTGATGGACATGGGTGTTTGGAAAGGCATTTTATGGCGTTCATGTATACACACACACACATACATTTATATATCCGTGCATATTACTACTTTTTCTTTCCCTCTCCTCTGCTGGAAAATTTATTCATTTTTAGGTACTTGTGCGCATGAACCTGAAGGGCAATGATTTCCATATGAACGTTTTGCTGATCACCAACTTACATATATATATCTGTACAAACCCTATGTACCAGGAGTTGGTGCGGCCTGCTGTCCAGTCCACATGATGTACATGACATGCGCGTCTACCTGCTGATGTGTATGAATTTGTGTAGATGCGTTGGAGACTCTTTCCTGATACGGAAAACCAACTGCACAGCGCCTTCTTCTCATTGAAAAAAAAAAACAAAAAAAACAGACCGACACACGACACGGAGAGAATCAACATCTCCCGGCCATCTGAAACTTTTGCCCGCCATTGCAGTATTCGAGTTTCTTTCCTTCATTCTTATCTCGACATCCCCGCCTATGCTCCTGCAGTCACCTGCAACCAGCTGCGAAGACCAAGGAGCGGCTGGCATCATTCTTGTCCTCTCGAATCAACCAATGAAATCACTTTAACAGTCTTGCAAAGATTCACGGTCTCGGTCAAAGACCATGCCACCTTTTCCGCCATTGAGAGCGTCCAACCTCTCGTCTTCTTCAGCCCAGTCCGTTCAGAACAAACCCAAAAAGCCTCCAAAACAAGGTAATCATTCTGGTGACCTTCACAAAGCGCCGTCGCTGGGCTCTTGGTTCAAACAAATACTGCCAAGCAATCGACCTGAACGTGGAGGAACACTTCGCCCATCCGCGTTTCAATTGCAAAAGGATCTCGAGCACGTAAACAACGACGACAACAACAACAACAACAAGTCACCACTTCTGGCACCGCGGAATCCGCCATGGGGCGTATCGGATAGAGGAAGCAATTTAAAAGACGTGACTGAAGTCGATACTGTCATGGAAGATGGCCGGAAAACGAGTTGGGCTTCTGGCAATGATGTGCAACGACGTGGCAAAGGAGGAGGAGACTTGGACAAGGAAGCCCGCACAGCACTCCATGGCACAAGCGGAAATCAGTTGAACGTTCTTGATGCTGGTGGTTCGGGCTCTCATTCGTCTTCTATATCCGACCTGCAATATATCCGTGCAAAGCAAGAGGCACGACGACTTCGTCGAAATCTCAAAGAGAGCGGGGATTATCTGGGAGTTCAGGGTTTTAATCCCGAAACCGGCAGACTCGACGTCATTACCCCATCAGACAGTGATATGAGCAGCCTCAGCCAAGAGACGCAGCAAAAGCTTCTTGTTTTGAAGAACACTTTGAAGAATGCTCGTCATCAATACAAGAGTACACGGGAGAAGAGTGAACAGGAGGCAAAGAATATCTTACTGAAGAGCGAGAAAGAAAGAATCCGCCGTCTGGAAAAGGGAAAGCAGAGGGTTCAAGAAGTCAGTCAGACGGTAACTTGGAAGCGTCATGCACGTCAATGGTCCTCGGCGCAGGAGCCAAATCTCAGTCCCATTGCACAGTCAATCGGGGAAACCCCACAGGCCTCTCGTGAGTAACTTATTGTTCACATCATTAATCACTACCACCGCTAATGACAACCACTGGACAGGAAGAGAATCAAAAGTCTGCGACAGGGCAGGGGTGGCCAAGCGTGCTTCCAACTCAAGCCTTATCAACTTCAACGATTCCGACAAACAGGCTGGAGGAGATCATGCTCCGCAGCAGAGATATCGAGAGCTGACGAAAAGTCCGGACTCCATGGCGACGGTTGTTCGAACACCAAAGCGGCAAAGCTTGGTAGACTTTGCAGAACCGGGCACCTCGGCATGGCAACTTTTTGTGAATGGAATAAGTTTCGATACTTCTGAAGACACAGAGCAACTACACGACAATAAGTGGCCCAAGCTTGATGCGCAGGAGTCCCCGGAGAAGGCGCATAGAATGGGTGAGGTTGTTCTTGAAGCTGAGAGCGAGACGATTCCCGACCATATGGTAGCCCAAGCAAACCCAGAGTCTTTTTTAGGGACCGGATCAGAGGAAAAAGACGATCCGGGGGGGGAGAAGATACACATGGTGGCTCTTTCAAACACAAAGAGTCGTACGGCAAAAACGGAGGTATTCCGACAAGACGTCCCACAGAAATGTGCAAGAGACACACGGGCTCTACGAAACCGGACTCTGCACTGCAGAGCCCACAGCATGGAACACGGAAACATGAAATTGTTGAAAAGACGACTGTTGCCAAATGCAATCGACAAGCCTGGAATTTGGACTAGGGAAAACAGACTGCCGGTTGCCCAAGGCCGCAGAAAGATGATACCCAATTGGAGTCATTGGATGAGAGGAGGAACAGTACGCTTCACGCCAATCCCAAGAACCAGCAGTCCGCGCATGTTGAAGCGATTGGTCAAGACAAGCACCCAGCCAAAAAAGGAAGATGCAGCTTTGAATCTCAAACTGGATCCAAACCCGCCAGACAGTGGGAGCAGCGGGCTCGATCCAGGACTTGTGCAGCATGTGGCTCCAACAAGCCGGCTAATACTGACGTGGGGCATGGAGTTGAAGCACCCAAACGTAGATCAAGAGCCAAGGCACAAGGAGCGAAAAGAGACCCAAACGCCAGGCCCAGGAGCATGGGACAGGCAACACGAAATGACACAAATCCGAGGAGGCAAACAGGCCGAAGTCACAAGAGATATGACCATGAAGAGCAGTGCGCAAACAGTAACAGAGTGTGTCTCCACACACATCACCACCACTACTGGTTGCGACCGACTTTGCTCAGAAACGAGCTTTCAGGCCAAATCGGAACAGAAGAAGAAGACGAAGAACAACAGCAGCAACGACATCAACAACAACCGTCGAGCTCAGCCAGGAGACTATCCAAAGGGCGAAGGCATGTACAACCTGCCTCGGATTGCCACATCCGAAAGCAGCTTGGGAAGCTCTGTGATGAGAATCTTACAGAAGCCATCGTCGAGGGTCAAGTTGGCACAAGCAGGCGACGAGATCGGTATTATATCCAACAAGTGCAAGCCGAGACAAGGCGAGCGGCACACCCAAAAAAAGGACACGAAACCTTTTGTAGACATAGCCCGCGCTGTCGTGAGCAAGACAGTAGTAGATGCTCCAGCGACAACAGGCCCCGGAATAATGATAAAGGAGGATGCGAGGGTAGTGGATCTAATCACAAAACAGGGAGGCGACATGCCGGTGGGTCAACCCCAGTCAAATCCGATGAGGGAAATCGACGACGTGCCCAAAGGTGTCGAGAAACCGCTACAGGCAGCAGCGGCAGCAACAGCACTCTCTCGCAGAGACATGGGCATCTACGTCGTCGACATGATGTTCATCCACGACGAGTTGACGGCGCTGGTCCAAGCTCCGGGTCGCTTTCCGGATTCCAACGGGGAGGGCCACATCCGCCGTGATCGTGACGGGCAAAACTCTCCTGGTGGCCGTGTTGCGGCAAGAAACACAGGTATTGTTGTACAGCCAGAAGAGGATGGCTCGTTTGGTACGTTATTGGAAGCCGCTGGAGAGTTTCTGGGCCTTGTGTGGTGCTACATGCTGCCACTCTGGCAGGTGTATTGGGATCGGGTTGGGCCGTTGTTCGACGTCAAGTCGGAATACTGGGCAAGACAAAACAGAGACGAGGGCACCATGGGTGACTGCCTGACAGTGGTGCTTGCCCTTCCGACGTCACTCTTGTTCATTGCCAGCTACGTCGTGGCACTGAGGCTGGGGCTGTTGTGTATTGAGAACTGCAGCGTTGTCAGAGAGTGGGCTGAGAGTGTCTACTGGTACTTTATGTGACGGGAAAGGATGAGAGAGCAGGGGAGGGGGCCGTGGACCTGTACTACTGGTACGTACATACATACATATATTAGAAACGCGGAGACGATACAGACCATTATCAATAGAGAATATTTTGCAACGCGCCGGCCGGGACTCGGTAGTGTCTGCTGGGAGTAATATGGAATGAAATCCATGCCAGGAAGAGTGCGAGATGGAACTCGTCACCCACCCACCACCAGCCAATAACAACTACCAACCCACCCGGACAAACACGACACAACGCGGAGGACTCGGAGACGGACGTTGATGCTCAATAGTAGACAATCCTTGCCGCCTTGCTTTTTGCAGAATCCCCAGAAGGACGGCCGGGACCGGATAAAGTTGCGACATTCCCTCGTGCCAAGTCCCTGGCGGTCCAACGACCAGTGCGCAGCCTTGATTCCTAAATGGCCTGCTCTCATTGGTCATGGCCCGCAACTCGTGCCCCACTCCTGCCGGCTGGTCTTGTTCTCCGATGATCGGACCCGCCGATGCCGGTGCTTGGGAATAGGTACTTTTTTTTTTCTGGTGTTGTGCGTGCGTGTTGTTGTGTTGTTTTCGTCCGACAATGGCATTGCCTGCCCATTTCGCCTTGGGAGATAAAACCTCCTTGTCTGCCGCCGCTTGCTGTTCCCATCGAGTTCTGTCATAGCTCATTGTGGCCTTTTCCTTCGTTTGATGGGCAAAGCGCGGTCATAGGAGGATTCTCCAATACGTCATCGCGAAACCCTTTTCCTTCCCCTTTTCACTACCTACCTACCTATTCACTACTAGATACCTGGTTCCGTCTGCCCCACCATCAACTCGCCATCTAGCTCAAGCTCGACGACGCCGAATTGAATCGAATCCGAACCATTGCTGTTTGAAGCTTCTCCCAGATAATCCTGGAGATCACTTGGTTGTCACGAAACACTTCATCAAAACCCTTTTTCAAAATGCCTAGCACGGAGAACAAGCCACAGACCTTGTATGACAAGGTGCTGTCCAATCACATTGTGGATGAGAAGCTTGACGGCACAATTCTGCTCTACATTGGTACGTTCGGCCGGCAACGTTCGAATTGACGCATGGCGCTGACGAAGAGCTTCTTTGCTTCTTTCTTTCGTTCCTGACTTGTAGACAGACATTTGGTACACGAGGTGACGTCGCCTGTAAGTCATATCCTGTGCCGCGCCATGTGGGCAAAGAAAAAAAAGAAATAAAAAAAAAAATCAAAAAAAAAAAAATCGCATGCGAATTGGGAGTTGCTAACCTTGCTGCACAGCAAGCCTTTGAAGGATTGAAAAACGCTGGCAGAAGAGTGCGTCGGCCAGATTGCACGCTTGCCACCACGGATCACGTACGTTGTTTTCTTCTTCTTCTTCTTCTTCTTCTTCTTCTTCTTCTTTCCCTTTCCAAACGATGGCGAACTGAATGTCGTACTGACCAGTCGTACTAGAATGTTCCTACTACTTCAAGAAAAGGCATGAAGGACATTGCCACCTTTATCGAGGAGGACGACTCACGAACCCAATGTGTCACCTTGGAAGAAAATGTCAAGGACTTCGGCCTCACATACTTTGGTCTCGGCGACAAGCGCCAGGGCATCGTTCACGTCATTGGACCCGAGCAGGGCTTCACCCTACCGGGAACCACCATGGTCTGCGGCGACAGCCATACCTCGACTCACGGCGCCTTTGGCTCGTTGGCCTTTGGTATCGGTACCAGCGAGGTCGAGCACGTCATGGCCACCCAGTGTCTCATCACCAAGCGCAGCAAGAACATGCGAATCCAGGTGGACGGCGAGCTTGCTCCCGGAGTGAGCTCCAAGGACATCATCCTGCATGCCATTGGAAAGATTGGCACTGCCGGTGGTACCGGAGCTGTCATCGAGTTCTGTGGCCCCGTCATCCGTGGTCTCAGCATGGAGGCCCGCATGTCCATCTGCAACATGTCTATCGAGGGAGGCGCTCGCGCGGGCATGGTCGCCCCGGACGAGATTACCTTTGAGTATCTCAGGGGACGTCCCCTGGCGCCAAAGTATGGCTCCGACGAATGGAACAAGGCCGTTGCCTATTGGAAGGCCCTGCGATCCGACCCTGATGCCAAGTACGATATTGATGTCTTTATCGACGCCAAGGACATTGTCCCGACTGTCACGTGGGGAACATCACCGGAAGATGTCGTTCCCATCACCGGAGTTGTGCCCGATCCGGAGACGTTTGCGACCGAGTCCAAGAAGATGGCCGGGCGCAGAATGCTCGAGTACATGGGCCTCGAGGCCGGAACGCCCATGGAGGATGTTGTTGTCGACAAGGTGTTCATCGGCTCATGCACCAACTCGCGGATCGAGGACCTCCGCGCCGCCGCCCACGTCGTCAAGGGCAAGAAGATTGCTGCCAACATCAAGCGTGCCATGGTGGTCCCCGGCTCTGGCCTCGTCAAGACGCAAGCCGAGGCGGAGGGCATTGATCAGGTGTTCATCGACGCTGGTTTCGAGTGGCGCGAAGCCGGCTGCAGCATGTGCCTGGGCATGAACCCAGATATCCTCTCTCCCCAAGAGCGATGCGCCAGCACCTCGAACCGCAACTTTGAGGGTCGCCAAGGTGCGGGTGGCCGAACCCATCTCATGTCGCCCGTCATGGCTGCGGCGGCGGCCATTGTCGGCAAGCTCGCGGACGTCCGTAAGCTGTCCAGCTACGCGGCCAGCCCACACGTTGAAGCCATCATCACCCCAAGCAGCGGCAGCGGCAGCGGCAGCACATCAGAAAAGCCCCATGTCGACGAGCGAGTGGCTGATGATGCTCATGAGCGCGAGGTCATTGCTGACCAGCCTGAAGACTCCCAACCACACACCAACACATCTGTTGCTGCTGGCGCCGGCTCTTCCACCGGGCTGCCAAAATTCACAACCCTCCGGGGCATCGCGGCGCCTCTGGACATGGCCAACGTCGACACGGACGCCCTCATCCCCAAGCAATTCCTCAAGACGATCAAGCGAACGGGTCTTGGCACAGCGCTCTTCCACGCGCTGCGCTACAACGAAGATGGTTCGGACAAGCCCGATTTTGTGCTGAACAAGGAGCCGTATCGTAATGCCAAGATTCTCGTGTGCACGGGGCCTAATTTTGGCTGTGGCTCTTCTCGCGAACACGCCCCTTGGGCTCTTCTCGACTTTGGCATCAAGTGCATCATTGCGCCCTCGTTTGCCGACATCTTCTTCAACAACACGTTCAAGAACGGCATGCTGCCCATCCGCATCGACAACAAGGCGGACTTGGACGCCATTGCCGACGAGGCCCGCGCCGGCCGCGACCTTGAAATCGACTTGCCCAACCAGCAGATCAAGAACTCGGCCGGCGCCCCCATCTGCTCCTTTGACGTGGAGGAGTTCCGGAAGCACTGCCTCGTCAACGGTCTCGACGACATTGGTCTGACGATGCAAATGGAGGACAAGATTACCGAATTCGAGAAGAAGATGACGCTGAATACCCCGTGGCTGGACGGATCGGCGTACCTCAAGAGGCCGGGCCAGGGCGGCCGGCTGGCGGCCAAGGCGGTGCCGGTGCCCAAGACGAATCGGGGTGAGGAAAAGACGGAACCTTTGGAATGGTGAACAGGAGAGGGTTGAAGAGATGGAGTTGAGCGCAAAAGAGTGAACAAATATAAAGAAGGATGAAATTGTGTAGTTTTGAATATATATATATATATATATATATTTATGTATGACCTTGAAGCAAACTACTGGAACGTGTTACATGCACGTTCCATTTCGTGACCTCCTTTGTCACTGGTTCGTGTCCAGACCTGTCATTGTTATTGTATCTCTAAGAATCCATGCTAGGTTTTCCCTTTTTTTTTTCCTGTGCCCCTTGGAGGGACTGCGCTGTGATTCAACGCAGGAAGGTATATCGGTGCAGCTGTACCGCTCGGCGAAAGCGGAGGAAGCTGGTCTTTTGCTGGAGAGGAATTTGCCCGAAGAGTTTGCTTAAAGAGTTTGTGTAGGAAGAGGAGAAGGGTTCTTTATTCTATAGAGACTCTTATAATAGTGAAAACTATGAATGAATTAGAAGAAAAAAACTCTTTGGTAACTCATTTAAAAGAGGTTGCTTTATTATGATATATTAATAGAGAAGCACTGTGGTATTACAAGACCTTATATCTATAAAAGAGAGGGGGTTAAGGTGGAGTAGGCATACGATGTCCCGCTAGAAGAAATAGTAATAGCCAGCGAAGAAGCGAATAGAAAGAGGAGTAAGAAAAAAGTTTATACAAAAGAAGCTAGCGAAAACAGGACTGAGAAAACGGTTTACATAGAAGTATTAAAAGAGAACAAAACCTGGCTTGCAACGAGGCTAACAAACAGAGGTGTGACGTGCTGGATGTCACACGCAACTTGGGGGCACTCACGCAATAGGCGCAGTACTTGGTGAGGTCACAAGAATAAGGAACCCTCAAGTCACGGTTGGGCCGTTAAGTGTAAGTGTTAAGATGTTCTTCACTATCGAGGCAGGGAAGCCCTGCTCCTGAGGTGAGTTCCAGTTATATTCCTAGACCGTAACAAGAGGGGAGAAAAGCTAGCAAAGAAGAAGCTGATAGAGAAACATCTTATAGAGGAGCAGCTAACAATAAGAGAAAAAAGACAGCTTGTAAAGAAGCCTATAAAAAAGCTAGCGATGAAAAAGGTAGGACTATGGCATTGTCATGGCCACCCGGTCAACAGTGTGCGCGACTGGCCTGGGGAGAAAACACGCCAAGGGGGGCATATATAAAAGAGAGCGTGCATCTTCTGTGTCTCAGTCTTCACTCGACTCAGTATTCCCCCAACCAGCCTTAACAGGCATCAGACGCTCTTCCTGCGCCTAGGAGACAGATTCGGCTAGCATAGGGCTCTAGTATATTTATCATATAATGTTTTTTACATCATATTATACATTCTTTTATATTCTTTTATGCTTCTCCATGTTGGTTTACGGTATCTTCGTTCGGACTCTGCTGTCCCAAACGAGATCCCAGAAGCGTCTGTGGCTACCTACGGTTGACTGGGTCGGTCGATCACCATCGCTATGATAACGAAGGACGGGAAACGGTCACAATAGTCGCAGATATGGGGTACTTCAGAGCTCTATGCCAGCCAAATTTATCGGCATCCTAGGTGCTGGGAGAGCGTCGGATGGCTTCTTCGTCGCGAGCTGTGTTTTCCTCTCTTTGTTAGCAGCTGTTTGTGAGCTTCTTCGCTAGCCGTTTCCGCCTCTTTGCATGTGCTTCTTGTCTGTTCACACGGCAGAAAACTCATGAATAGATTTCTATACTTTTATATATTTTTTTTTCAAGTATATTCTAATAGGGCAGTAGTTTATAATGCTTCGGCTTTTCTATTGTTTAATAGCTAAATATGGTGATACATGTATTTAATTAATTATTCATAATACTTTAGTTCTTTACTAAATAGCCTTACCATTCACTTGATCGTCAAGAGGCAAAGCGGGCTTGCCTACGTTTTGCACTACATGACGCAAAACGCGGGCAAAGCTCCGCTTTGTCTGATGAGCAAGACCGGTTTATGCTATCGGATCGGAGGATTTTCGACGAGGAGTCATGGGGAAAATATACCGATTTAAAATATTTAAATAATTGAAAAAGAGTGCACTTGCGTGCAACATAACTGGCACTAGCACAACAAAGTAGGGCTAACATGTATCCCTTTGATGTCCGCAAGGCTACACTCAGGTATTCCCGCTTTTCTTTGATGGCTTAATAGTGGAGATTGGGTATCATAAAGTAACCTATAAAACGCGTTTTCTCTCTCATAGCGCGATATATCTCTTTATAACTTAAAGGGTCATTAGGACTTCTATTATACTATACATTACTAGAGTGTGGCAAGTACCCTTTTATTTGTGGACTAAATGGATCGGTACGCGAATGTAGCCTTGCGGACACCAAAGGGATAAGCAATAACTGACCAGTCAATCTGCTTTGACCTAAAAACAAGTTGCGAAGCCCATCTATCCTTATATTGAGCTCTGATGAGATGGCTCAAACCACTCTCTGAGACCCTCATCCACGTTGTTGACCATCCTCCCTTGTTCTTCTTCGTCATCACCCGCAACTGAGCGGGATTGTCAAGGCTGGATGGGACACTTCCAAGTGGAGTGAAGACTGAGACAAAAAGATGCACTACGACGTAGCTGCTAGGTAGGGGGTGGCATATCAAGGTGTAAATCTTGATTCTATTATATAATATATATATATACTCCCTTTTATATGCCCTCTCAGCTCGCCACTAAATCGTAGCGAGGGCACCACGTCGCTCATGCGCTCTTGCAAGGCCAGTCGCGCACACCCATAGTTGGTGGCTGTGACAGGGATCGAATTGGTCCCGATATGCCTCTCTGTTTATTTCTATTTCCTGTCGTTTCTTAGATATTGTTCTGTTTTTTTTTCTTATATCTTAGTCTTATATTGCATCATGGTGATATGCCATGGTTCTAAGGATACACATGTATACTTTATTCCTTTTTCTTATCACTTCTCGCTTCCTTGCGAATCAACCCTCCGTTATCTCATGGAATTCACAAAATCATGTAGTAAGATTCTTCAATAGGATATTTTCAGGCCAGCCCCTTCTAACCACATTGCTATTTCTCCCCCCCCCCCCCCCCAACCCCGCATCATGTCGGCATGTGGGCCATGCGTGATGCAGCCCGAAGTCTTGAACAAGAAGGGCTGCGGGGACATGAATTCTGCTGACAGCTCCCGTAAGTCTTATGCTTTATTAGACAATCGTGACACCCGTGGCTGGCTGTTCACTTCACATGCTCTATGAAAAATCTCTAGTGTCTGTGTATATCTTAACGTCTGCCCAAATGCGAGATAAACCAGACATGAGAAAGGACCTTGGCCGGAGGCCACATGCCAGAGAGTCACATTGTAGACGCCCAAGGACTCGTGGACTGAATGGAGTCGATGGACACGCGCACGGCGTGGAAGCCCGAATCTCAAAACGAAGACGACATCGAAAGCCGATGTTGTCCAATGACACGACCAGGACATGTTTCTTCTCCCATATCTTCTGCTTCTCCGAGGTCTCGTCCATGTCCCCGCTGTCACATTGCCTTTGCATTTGCAGGATTGCAGGCACACAAGGTGGCAAATCGGATTTCTTCTGCGCCTCACCTGTTTCGTGAGGCATTTTTCCCGTGATGATCGGTTGAATTCATAGACTCGTCGATTACGCCGAGTGGCTTTTACGTCCGCCTGTCTGCCCTATGCGCACCTTCTTCAAGCAGGATCGTCATGGGCCGTCTGAGGTGTTTTCCTAGACTGACCTCTTGCATTTCCTATACAGTGGTGTTGATCATTCATTCCACCTTTGCTTGCCTATTTTTTTTTTCTTTTTCTTCTTGTTTTTTCTCTTCTCTTCTCCCTTTCTTTGTCCCCCCCCCCCCCCGTCCCCCTCTTTTTTTTTTTTTTTATTCGCCTCCTCAGCAAGACTGCTGGGAAACCAATCTCGTCTTTTCTCTCTCTTCAAAATACAACCGTTTACTTCGGGCCTGTCTCACACCCCGCATTGCAGTGTTTTTAGGCATAACGACGTCGCGGAGCAGAGTAGTTCAATCTTGCCATGAGTCGGTCACATGCTTTCATGCGCGATCTAAGCTCTCTGGTTCCCCATACTAGCGCCGTTTTTTGAAAATGATTTTAATTCTATTATTTATTTTGAACAAAGAGTTTTTTTTTAAGTTTTAGTCCGGGTTCGGAAAATTAAGAACATGATGATTTCTTTTTCTTTTTAAAAGGGGATTTCTTTCTTTTTTTTTTTTTAAAAAAAAAAAAACAAAAAACAACAAAAACAACCATTTTCGTAGAACTACGACATAGCACCATGCTTCGGGTCCATCCGTCATCCTCTCCATATACAGTTTCTTGGTGGAAAAACAATGGAGGTCTGTCTGGCTTCACAGAGAGCGCCATCGCCGCTTCCTCATAATGTCCGACTTCTACGAGATGCAGTCAAATCCTTGCTTGATGCAGACGACGCAACGTCTCTCACCATTCTTGCCAATCGGCTGGCTCCATTTAGAATCGACATGAAGGAGAAGTTGATTGGGGAAACTCTGTTTCTGCAGCCAGTATTAGTTTTGGAAGACAATCCGGATGCTTGGTAAGCCTGCCACTTGTCTCGACTACAAGCTGATCCTCGACAGATGAAACCAATACCAGGACGAAAGAATGGCAACAATGAATGCATGGATAACAACAATACTCCTACCGACACTAAGAAAAATGCTAATACTGGTAATCATGATAATAATCCTCGAAAAAAAATAAAATAAAAATAAAAATAAAAAAGTCCAGTTACCTCCCGTCACACATCCAACAGCGGTGACAACGCACAAACCGACGTTGCGGTACAATGCTTGCCGAGTTCCATTTCAACCAATCCTACCTACACCAAGTCTGTCATACCGGGCACGAACCTATCAACGATGTCGTTTGAGGGGTTCATGGACGATGGCATACCGAATCAGTGCGCGGAGCACGCGTTTCAAGCGGTTGGGGCAGGCGGCCTCGACGGGGAACTCGCATTTGGGTTCGGTATGACTCATAACGAGGGCCTAGGTGATAGCATGGACCTGTTCGCCGACAATAACCTTGTCAGTGCCAGTGGCGGTGACTTGGATTATCAGGTATGTAATGTGCTGCGGGAAAGCGTGCCCCATGATTTGGCTGACCGTGGCGTTGGATTGTGAAGCTATTTGTTGGCGATGAGTCTATGCTGGAGCTAGAAAGCCAATGGCACGCCTCCAACGATGCTTCCATGCTCGACTCCAGCATTTGTTCAAATCGGAAAGACGCAGAACCGGGACGGCTAGCATTGCCCGGGACGGCTGGGATTCCTTCCAATGCACCCGTGACATCAGCCGCTTCTATCAAGCGTCCTGGTTCCTTTGACCGAGACACACCGCAGAGTGAATCCAGTCCCGGATTGGCCAAAATTCGCAAGGTCAATACAAGACGTGATAAACCGGACAAGAATGGAAAGAAAGCAAACCGACCTATGGCGGACGTGACGCCGTGTAAAGTGGATTTCATGGTCCAATCGTGCCTTCGGCCAGACTATCACCAGTTTCTCCGGACACATCTTCCTCGCTGGGTGCGAGATGGCTTGTGGCACAATGACTTGTCCCAGAGAGGTGATGGAGATGGCCGTCGGTCCGATGGGTTTGAGAATCTGCAGCGCGTGTATTCTTGTTTCTGCCAGCTGGACGCACGCATCAAGGGCGACGCCATACGGAGTCGCATGGTCATGGTCCTGCTTCACCTCGAGTTCGAGAACATGTATCAGGACTGGAAAAGCGGCCGAGTTGAGCTGGCAGAGCCCATGACGAGCATGGGCCGCGGCAACATCAGTGCTGTGATTGACACCATCCTCGAAAAGGCACATCCCGAGTGGCTTTTCGCTGACGCGAAACAAAAGGCTGAGTTTCGTGCCAAGTTCCACAACCGGAAGAGACATGGCAAGAGATGGTGGATGCTGATGGATGCCCTGGGGCCGAGTGTCATGATATTATGCTCTCCTCGCTTTGCTGGCGCCATGTAGGTTGATTTTTTTCGTCTTGTTTGTTGCCCCTGAGCCCCTTCAGCTGCCTTTTCTGTTTATTTCCTTTTTTTTTCTTTTTAGTTCCTTTTTATTTCTTTATTTCTTTATTTTTTTATTTATGTATATTCTTTTATTTCTTTATTTTCCTTCTTCTTTTTTCTTATATCTTTCTTTATATTTCTTTTTGCTTTTCTATTATATAGTCCCTTTTTTACATCTTCTTATATATCCTCGTTACCTTGAGTTTTATTCTTTTTTTCCCTATTCCTTTTTTCCCCTTTTCTTGATTTCCTTTCTTCGTGTTCCATTATATTCCCTATTCGTCTTATATACTTAATGCTCATGTTTCTTTATACATTTCCTGTTTCATCCTTCTAATCCTGCGCCGTCACATTAGGAAAAATACAACCGTGACAGTCTCCATGCTCCAAGCCTTGCCAGCAGCCATTGAAAAGTCCCAACCCAAGGTCACGCAAGTCTTGCATGCGGTGAATCCCATTGCCAGGAGCCTCTTCTACGACAGGGGGTACGAGAATTATGCGGTAGACACGCTTCTGGGACAGCTCAAGGCATTGGAGCCGTTGTGATGGGGCGCACGAGGCAGGGTTTTTTTTTTCTTGCCCCTTTATTTGTTATTCGCCCGGAAGAACGTAATCTTGGCAACTGTACAGCTGAGAATGGTATTATGAACTGAGGTGTGCTTGGGAGGAAAAGAAAAGGAACAACGAAATTGCTCAGAGTCCGCATAGAGTGGCCAAATAGAAACACAATATACACGCGAATGACATGGATAAAAGGTCACAACAAAACTACCATGCTCTGGAAAATGCGCGCATCTTCATTCCCCCCTTGTCCCCCTTGTCAAAAGGCTCCGGCAGGAAACCAACTTGGCAAAGAAACTGCATGCTCCGCTTAAAGGTCATCTTCAAATTCCTGCTAGACGCAGCCTCGTGGCAGTGCCAGGCGTCGGCCCACGTCGGCTCGACACCGCGAGTCTTTGACGATGGAGATTCCATCAGGTGTGATAGAGTCCAAAGCGGGTGTCTTTCTCGTTCGGTTTCCATGTCTCTTCGAACTGCCGCTCTCCATTCGCTTTCAGACCTCGGCTGCATGTCGTAGCCCATTTCTGCAACCAAGTCCCAGATCTCCCACCAGGTGAGCCCTCCCGTGACCGGCTTTACCGTGGCGCCAGCTCCTACGGGCTCGAGTACCGTCTGGACGGTCTCCTGAGCCGTCAACGCGACGTCGGAGAGGGGAATCCAGGCGGCAGCAGCATCGGAGTTGTACATGCCGGCCTTGAGGCATGCCGCCATCAGTCGCCAGAGGTGGTCATCGGCGCTCACGACGCCTGCAGAACAATCACCGATGACGAGTCCCAGGCTGACGACCCTGAGGCGTGACTGATGGCGAGGCATGCGTGAGGCCGCACGCCTGACGAGAGACTCGGCGACGAACTTGGTCTGGCTGTACGGGATCGGGGCGACGGCCATCTCGGCCGCGGCCAGCCCTTCCACCTCGTCGACCGGGTCTTGATATCGCCCACTGGAAACGTAGACGAACCTGAGATGAGGGCTCGCTGCTGCCAGCTGCAGCAACTGTGCCGTTGCGCCCACGTTGGGTGCCTCCAAATCTGCATAGCTTCGCAGCCAGTGGACGACGGCTCCATTGTGAATAACGGCATGGATTGTCTTCCCGTCTGCCAGAACTCGCCAGTGTGCTGGCTCGAGACCCAGCCGAGGCAATGACAGGTCGCCAGGCCAAACCTGGAGCTTTTGGCCGTGGCATTCTGACCACCACTGCGCCCGTCTTGCCGATTCTTCCGTCCGCCGTCTCGCTTCCTCTGCCGAGCCAGCTCTCACCAAGGCTATCACACGGCCTATGGTCTCCTCTTCGAGACACCGACGTAGAATGTGTGTGCCGATGTATCCGGTGCCGCCTGTCAGGAACACAGTAGTCGTACATGTTTCATGGTCTTGTGGCTGCTGCTTGGCCGTTACGGCAGGCTCTGAAAGCAGCTCATCCGGTTCGGGCGAAGAACGAGAACGCCTGATTTGCAAGTCATATTTCTCAATCTCCGAGATGAGGTCTACCGAGAAGGATGGTTCCGTGGGCAGCAAGGTCGTGCCAATGCCATGGGAGTCGAGCCGCGGCTCTTGCTCGCCTCGATCTACTGCCGCTTCCTGTAGCGAGTCGTGGAATACGTCAATGAGTGCCACTTCTTCTTCTTCTTCTTCTTCTCCTTGGCGCTCATCGTGGGTTGCAAATGACTCGAGACAACAACTACTTGGCTTGATCGAGCTGGCTTCGTCACCACTCGCACTCGGTACTGGGATGCTCAACGTCCGGAGAGTGTCCCAAGCCTTGAAACCGGCGGTATCAATTTCTTGCAGCTGTCGTCCTTTAGAGGCTTCTTTGTCGCAGATTTGGCCGAGGATGTGTTCAAACTGTGACAAGATGGACTGAACTTCGCACTCAGGCAGGTATTGCTCGTCAAACAGGGCCAGAATATCCACATATTCGGGACCAAAGACACACTGGATGGTCAGCAGATAGCTCATGGCCTCTGGGTCTACATCTCGTCCGTGGTCTGCCAGTGCCGCAGCATGATTGAACCACACGCCCTTGAGCTCGGACAGGCCGAGATCGTCGTCGACGACAAGAAGGGTTTGCATGCGGCACGCCACGGCGGCACTGTGTCCCAGTTGGCCCATCCGGCGTAGTCCGAGGTGAGAGTACGCGGCCTGCTCCTCCCGGCGATACTGTATTTCTTCTAGGGCTTCGCTCACGTCTTGTGTGCCATCTATCGTGACTCTCAGGGGCGTAACGGTCGTCATGGGACCAACAATCCCTTTAGCGTCGACCCCCGAGTCTTGCGGAGGCATCGAACGACCCGAGTCGAGAACTCCAAAGATGACTTCCTCCTTCTTGGTTCGGGCAGATCTTGCCATTGCCCACGCTAGTCGTAACTTGCAGTACGCAACCTCACGACACTCTTCTGGATCGACAAGTACACGAATACCCAGCCGTGCCCTGACATTGATTCGTTCGCATCTGTGCCGAATCAGAGCCGGCGGCTCAGGAACAAACCGGGCCAAGTCGGGGTCGGTGTCAGGGTGGTATCATCAAGCTCTGCTCTCCAGAAAGCCGAGGCAGCGTCGAACGATTTCGCGGCGTACCTCACGTAGCAGCTGAAAGAAGGCCGCGGTTGCGCAGCAAGTCCAGCATAAGCGTCGCCAACGTCCCTGAGGAGTTGTCGAAGGGACCGATCATCATACAGCGCACGATGTAGAACAAGTTCAAGACGATCTTGGGCCGCCCAAGTCATCCCAAACAGAGGAGCCCCCGGGCGGAAAGAGTGACGGGGCCGTTGAACCGCCACCATGTTTCCGCATCGACCGCCGTCTTCCCAGAGAAGGTCTTTCTTGACAACTACTTGGTAAGGGACTCGTGTCTTTCTGCAGACAATGAGGCGTGTTCGAAGAAGCGAGCTCCCGCCATGGACCGTACGCCACGCTTCTTGGACCCGCGTGATGTCGACATGGTCATTCAACGTAAAGACAAACGTCGAAAACGGCTCAATGTTGCCCGTCGCGGCCAGACCAAGAATGCTTGCTTCTCGCGGGGTACAGGGATATATATCCTCAATGGCCCCCTTTTGAATACCACACTGCCTAGCTGCCATGTCGATTAGTGATGGGGCGTCAGCAACGAGACTGAAGGGGCGGATATCTGAGCCATTTCGGCCCTGGCTCTGTTCGGTGAAGCCGGATTCTGAGACTCGTCTTGCCATGTCACTCAGCCTCGGGTATCGAAAAATGTCCCTGTACGAGAGATTGGTCCGCCACTCCTCGGCTGTCAGAGCCAATAGCTTCATGGCCTGGAATGAGTCGCCGCCTAGGCGGAAAAAGTCACTGTCGAGCCGTATCTTGTCCAGAGGGATATCCAGCACGAGTGAGAACATCTGCTGCATGCGACGTTCCTCATTCGACTTGGGCAACAAGTCTCCCGTCGTCCTCGTCCTCGTCTTCGTCTCCGGGCCGTTGTTTGCTCCTAGCAGTGTTTCCGGAGGAAGCGAGAGGGCGAATGACTTCAATCGTCTTCGGTCAACTTTCCCAGAGGGCGATATTGGTATGAAGCTGACGGGAAGGAAAGCCGACGGAATCATGTACGCTGGCATGATGCGCTGCAGTTGGCATGTTGCCACGCGAATGCATGTTTCGAGTTCCCTCGTCGCCGTTTCCGATTGTATATTCTCAGCAACGGCGGCATCGTCGTTGCCGTCATTTCCCAGGCCTCGCCGGTCCTTGGATAAAAAGGCGACGAGTTTTGGACCATCTCCATACTCCAGCGCCTCAATAGCCACGCCGACTTTGTTGCTCGACAGAATGTCGAGAAGCTGACACTCAATCTCTCCGGGTTCCGTCCTCTGACCCCGAATCTTGATCTGGGAATCCTTGCGTCCGATGAAGTAAAGAGAGGCGTCATGGCCATATCGCACCAAATCACCTGTACGATATAACCGGACATCTGACGATGAACATGATGATGTTTTGCCGCGAAAGCCGAGGAGCCACGACGGAGTTTCATGAATGAAGGGCGACTCTGGCAACTCGCCGTTTGGATCATGAGCGTAGCATCTGGCCACAACGGGTCCCTCAATCAACAGCTCACCTACAGCACCTACAGGCATCAGTCTGTGGCAATCTGTTGGATCAACAATCCAAGCCCCCTGGGACGTGTGAGACCATCCCAAGCGTCTCGCCTCGGAGGGCTTCGCGGCGCCCGAGACCCCAATGGGGCAGCATTCAGCCGGATTGTATATGATGATGGGACTCTTCGACCGCCACAGGATAATATCGGACGGCTGGGCCAGCTCGCCGCCGAGTATCAATCTTCTGAGCGAAGCAAAGTCCTCCGGCCGGTAGAGACGAGCGATTGTGGGCGTGAGCAATGCCCAAGTGGCGCCGAGTTCCCAAACGGCGCGAGCAAGAGATTCCCTGCGATCCGTTTCTGACGGTATCGCGACCGACGCCCCCGAGAGAAGGGGTGTGAGGACTTCGAAAACGCTTATATCGAATGCGTAGAACGCAAAATGAAGGACCCGGTCGCGTGGTTGAATATCAAGTGGCTCGAGCGACGCCAGGGCGGAAGAACAAAACGAACGATGCTCAATGATGACTTCCTTTGGTTTCCCCGAAGATCCTGATGTGAATACGGCGTAGAGAGCGTTTCTCGGATTTCCATTGGGTAGTTTCGGCCACGTGTGCGTGTGCGTGTTTGTTGCATTTGTCCCATAGTCGCTCTTTATACCAGAAGCGCTCTCGTCAACGACGACGACATTGGGGGCGAGTTGCCGAGACCTTTCCAAGTCTGTGGAGGTGGTTATCGTCATGGACGACTTGAGCGCGTGGCATATTTCCCTCAACCGTTGGACGGGGTGTGACGAATCGAGGGCACAAAACGCGCCGCCTGCTTTGATGACGCCGAGCATCGCAACGGGAATCCATTTGCAGCGGGCGGCACAAATTGTTACAAAGACGTCTGGTCCGACTCCGGCTTCCTGAAGCCTCGTTGCGAGCAAAGACGAGAGTAGGTCGAGATCGTGATATGTAAAGGAACCATCCCACGCGACCACAGCGGTTGAATCGGGATGAAGATGGCATTGCTCGCGGAAAAGGTCCTGGAAGCAGACCTCGACGGCTTTGGGCGCGGGCGCGTTCCAAGTCCAGAGTCTGTCTTGGTCGAGGTGGCTGAATACTTTGATATCCCGGATGAGTCCATCATGGGGCGCATTGGCAAGAGACTCAAACACCGTCTCCAATGTTGCCGCAATGTGCGCGGCCTGGTCATCCGAAAGGCGATGGAGACCATAAGAAAGGACACAGAGCTTCTCAGATACCACGTATACAACCACGTCATGCTATCCTGTTTGTCAGCAATAGGGCATGCCATGATGAATCAATTCGCGCCAAAACACGTCTTTCATATGGGCTACTCACAGTTCCCACATGCTTCCTGTCGATGCCATTGGCATCTTTCCGCTCAGTCGTGCCGGACAAGTCTCGGTCTGGGTCTGACTTGGCCGACAGCACCACGCACGACTTATAATAGTGGTCGCTCTTCTTCTTCAAGTCGTCATGATTCTCATGCTCCAGGTCACATGGGACGGAATGGGCTTCGCACAAAATTGACTCTGCGCGGCGAACCGTGTCAAATGTGGTTTCTGATCTCTCGTATTCCAGATTAAAGGGCCTTTGGCATGCCACGAGTTCTCTCGAATCGCCGCCGTTCACATCAAGAGGTCCGCCCCGAGGCAGTACATAGTCAAAGATGATGCTGTCAGTGTGTAGATATGTGCCAAGCACTATCCCCCAGGTCGTCAGGACGTTGCGGCTCACGCAAGGGACACGACGCAAAGAGAGAAAAGCAACAGTGAAGATAGAAGCTATCGTAGCCACGGATGGGTTCTATCTGAAGAGTGATGATGAAAAGAGAAAGCTAGCTAAGGCTCACGGGCGGGCGACCTCAGAAGTGGGTAGCCGCACCACGTGACCTCGTACGTGTGTGCGTGTTGCCCGGAACGCATAGGTGGAGCCTAGACGATGCGCGGATTATAGTAAGCCCGCGCTACGCGAGGGCTGCGGCTATGCGCACTATTTATTACTTATTTTCTTTTATATATAAATTACTAGAGACTTAGAATAAGGAATATATTAACTAATTTCTAGGCACTCTACATAATAGTTATAAGCCTAGAAGAAAGTTAAAGAGACTCCCTATAACTAATACTATATACCTATATTATTAAATATATATATTTAAATTTCTTTTTATTCTCTTTTTAATAATAAAGATAACTTTTATTATAAACTTATAGATTTTAGTACTAATAAAGAAGCTTATATTTATAAAGTATTAAAATAATTAAATTAAAGCTTTTAAAGAAGTAGCTTAAGGGTTATTAATTTAAAATAAAATAAACCCTATATTTTTAAAAAAAGAATTAAACCTTTTTGAAAAGCTAAAAGCTATGATTAATAAAGAATATATTTAATTTATTATAAAGTATTCTATAAATACTTATAAATTTATCATAAATAATACTTTTTAATACTTTAAATATAAAAAAGAGGTTACTTTTTATAAATATAAAACGTAAAAAAGAAAAAATTAAGCTTTTTATTTATAAATAGTAAGCTTTATTAAGCTAAATATATACTTTATAGTATTAAATTCTCTATAAAATAACCTTAAAGAGAGAGAAATCCCTTTAAAAAGAATTATTAAGTACCTTAAAGTATAATTCTTATTAAAAGATATAATTATAAAAGTAAAGATAGTAATATATTATTTTATATTTTTTTAGAAAGCTAAATATATAAATTTATAACCTAATTACTAAATTAAATTATAGAATATACTTTATTAAAAAGCTTTATAAAATAATATTAATAAGGTTTAAAGATTAAATATAATTTATAATTTCCTTTAAGTAGTTAAAATATACTTTAAGCCTTTTTAAATAAGAGTAAAGCTTATTAAACTTTATTAGAAATAATGGAGGTGGGTGCTATAGAGCACAGCTTACTAAGGTAGTGGGCTTAGTGAGCGTGCACGTACAGATCCACTGCTCTGCAGAGCAGAGCACTGCAGCAAGCT